>SJYA01003264.1:313217-336481 GCA_006410615.1 Neotragus moschatus
ATATACCCAGGAAATGGCATTTTAATCTGGTTCTTGAACTAGATCATTAAAAAAAAGAGAGAGAGAGAGAGAGAGAGACTAAACCTCATAGTGAAAGAGATGATGTGTCTTCTCCACCAAGTGACAATTTCTGGTTTTTGGCCCTCCCATTTTGTCTTTTTTGTTTTTATTACTTTGTGAGTTGTCACAAGTAGAGGGAAAATTATTCACTATTGTGGCAACATCATGCTGCCTTTTCTTTTAGAGAGCACAAGTCCTCCTCCCCAGAGTCTTCCCCACCACTTAGTCTCTATAGGAAGTTTGGGCTTCTGCCTTCTTTACAGGTGGCATGCTGGTGGAAAGCTGTCTACAGCAAGGCTTAGCATGAACCTTGCGGTTTTGAGCACCTGTTCAGCAGGACAATGACCTTTCTCAAAGTCCTAGAAGGGGCAGAAGTATGTATACATTTCCTTGCCTTTAGTCACTTTATGAAATGCGTTAACCAGCTCAGTCCAAGGGTTGAGATTTCCATATCCTTCTGAGGAATGACTAGAATGACAACATCTACAACAACCTAATTGAGTGTCACAAGGGCAGAGTCATGCTGCTGCTGCTAAGTCGCTTTAGTCATATCTGACTCTGTGCGACCCCATAGAAGGCAGCCCACCAGATTCCCCTGTCCCTGGGATTCTCCAGGCAAGAACACTGGAGTGAGTTGCCATTTCCTTCTCCAATGCATGAAAGTGGAAAGTGAAAGTGAAGTCACTCAGTCATGCCTGACTCTTAGTGACCCCATGGACTGCAGGCTACCAGGCTCCTCCATCCATGGGATTTTCCAGGCAAGAGTACTGGAGTAGAGTGCCATTGCCTTCTCCGAGAGTTATGCCAGCACTTGTGAAAGCTCTCCCCTAATTGTTCTTAAGAGAAGAACTTTGGCCCTAATGTCTACCTTAACAGCTTCTTTGCTTGCCATGACAGCCTCCATGACAAGGACATCCTCTCAACTCATAGTACCCCAAATCACCAGCCTAGCTAAGAAGAGCTCTTCCTATGATAGTCTGTTATGGGGACACAGGCAGCTCACCTGTAGTTCAGAAGTGTGAACTCCTCCCCTTTTCCTATTCAGGCCCACAGGTCTTACAACTTCCAGCACCTGCCTAGTGAGGGACCCAAATTGATAATTGTCCTACTGATAATGTAGGCCCAATGCCAATTCCTTAATTACTATAGGAATCCTATCCTTATCATCACTTACAGTGAGCTCAAGGACTTTGAGATATGACTGTGAGGCGACAGTAGCACTTAATGAGCTTAATTTGGGTGGCAACTGAATAGGTTACATGAGAGGGGAAGCCTTTCACAGCAGGTGACTTCCTGAGAGAATCACACCAGGCCACCATCCAGAAAGGTAACAGGGCAAGGGAACTCTCAGGGGAGAGCAAAATCAAAGAAGGGATTATGTATAGGCAAAGTCACTCAGCAATAAGTTGGGGAGTCTCTGGGTCAGAAGGCCTCATTAGGCAGCATCAGCTTGAGTTCTTTTATAGCTACAAAATTAGTTTTTGTCTATATCTAACAGACACTGGATGTAGTGTTGTGAGGTATATGAAGTAAGCAGTCTCCTAATGAGTGAAAACCCACTTAGTTGCTCTATATTTTTAAAAATTGGAGAATGTCATGGAAGTGGTAGAAACAAGATAGTGGACTAGGATTTGAGCTCACCTCATGATGAAAACACCAAAATTACAACTAACTACTGAACAACCATCAACAAAAATGACTGGAGCCTACCAAAAAAGATATTGTACATCCAAAGAAACTATGAGCCACACCATGTAGAGCCACCCAAGATGGATGGATGGTGAAGAGTTCTGACAAAACGTGGTCCACTGGAGAAGGGAATGGCAAATGATTTCAGCATTCTTGCCTTCAGAACCCCACGAACAGTATGAAAATGTGATGGACAGGGAAACCTGGCTTGCTATAGTCCATGGGGTCACAAAGAGTCAGACACACTGAGCAACTGAACTGAAAGACAGAAGAGAAGTTATGAGACGTGAGGAGGGGAGTGTGTGGGATATGATCAAATCTCATATTTGCCAGGTGGGCAACCCACACACTGGAAAATAAGTATAACACAAAGGTTCTCCCATGGGAGTGAGAGTTCTGAGGCCCAGTTAAGTCTCCCCAACCTGGGAGTCTGACATATGGATAAGTCCCTAGAACATTTGGCTTGAAGGCCAGTGGGGCTTCAGTGCAGGAACTCCATAATAATAGGGGAAACAGAGATGCCACTCTTGGAGGATACATGCACTGGGACTTGGGGCAAAGCAGTGACTCCATAAGATCTTGGGCCAGATGAACCTGCAAGTCTTGGATCTTTTCCTGGAGAGATAGAGGTTGGCTGTGGAATACTGTGGAAACAAGGACAGTGGTGGCAGAGGCCACAGGGAATATTCACTGGTGTGAGCTACACTGGAGGTTATCACTTTGGCACCGAGACCTGCCCAACCCAACAGCCTGCAGGCTCCAGTGCTGGGATGCCTCAGACCAAACAATAAACAGAGTGGTAACACAGTCATATCCATTAGCAAACAGGTTGCCTAAAGTCATTTTGAGCCCACAGCCACCTCTAAACACACTGCTTGACACAGCCTTGCCCACCAGAGGCACAAGACCCCGCTTCATCCACCAATGGGCAGGCACTTGTCCTTCCTACCATGAAGGTACACAAGCCCCAACCTCACTGAACAGGGGGTTCAGTTCAGTTCAGTTGCTCAGTCATGTCTGACTCTTTGTGACCCCATGAATTGCAGCACGCCAGGCCTCCCTGTCCATCACCAACTCCCGGAGTTCACTCAGACTCATGACCATCGAGTCAGTGATGCCATCCAGCCATCTCATCCTCTGTCGTCCCCTTTTCCTCCTGCCCCCAATCCCTCCCAGCATCAGAGTCTTTTCCAAAGAGTCAACTCTTCGCATGAGGTGGCCAAAGTACTGGAGCTTCAGCTTTAGCATCATTCCTTCCAAAGAAATCCCAGGGCCGATCTCCTTCAGAATGGACTGGTTGGATCTCCTTGCGGTCCAAGGGACTCTCAAGAGTCTTCTCCAACACCACAGTTCAAAAGCATCAATTCTTCGGTGCTCAGCTTTCTTCACAGTCAACTCTCACATCCATACATGACTACTGGAAAAACCATAGCCTTGACTAGATGGTAGACACAAAAAACAACACAAACTACAGTTCTGCAGCCTGTGGAATGGAGACCACAAACACATAAAGTCAGACAAAATGAGATGGCAGAGAAATATGTTCCAGAATAAGGAACAAGATAAACTGCCTAAGAACTAAATGAAGTATAGATATGCAATCTACCAGAAAAAGAATTCAGAGTAATGATAGTAAACAAGATCCAAGATCTCAGAAAAAGAATAGACTGAGAAGATAAAAGAAATTTTTAGCAAAGACCAGAAGAACTGAGGAACAAGTGGAAATGAACAATACAATAACTAAAATGAAACAACACTGGAAGAAATCAATAGCAAAATAACTGAGGCATAAATGATTGGAAGATAGATTGGTGGAAATCATTGATGTCAAACAGAATAAAGGAAAAAATAATGAAGAGAGGGCAGTCTCAGAGACCTCTGGGAAAACATTAAATATACCAACATTTACATTTTAGGGGTTATAGAAGGAGAAGAGAGAGAAAAGGGGCCTGGGAAAATATTTAAAGAGACAATAGCCAAAAAATTCCCTAAAATGAGAAAGTAAACACACAAGCCCAAGAAGCAGAGAATACCAGGCAGGATAAACTTAAGGAGGAACACACAAAGACACATATTAATAACTTGCCAAAAATTAAAGACAGAGAGAAAATATTAAAAGCAACAAAGGGGCATTTCTTGGCAGTCCAGTGGATAGGACTTGGTGCTATCAAGGTCAGGGTTGGGGTTCAATCCCTAGTCAGGCAACTAAGATCCCAAAGTCACATGGTGTACCCAATAAACAAATAAAATAATAAAAGCAACAAGAGAAAAACAAAAAATAACATACAATGAAATCTCCATAAGGTTATCAACTGATGTTTAAGCAGAAATTCTGCAGGAAAGAGGGAGTGGCACTATATATTTAAAGGGATAAAACAGGAAAACTTACAACCTAATATTCTACCCAGCAAGGTTCTCATTCAGATTCCATGAAATAATCAAAAGCTTTACAGACAAGGAAAAGCTAAGAGAATTCAGCACCATCAAACCAGCTTTACAACAAATGCGAAAGGAACTCTAAGCATAAAGAAAAGGCCACAACTTTTAGAAACAAGGAAATTACAAATGTGAAAGCACATCAGTAAATGCAAATGTACAGTAAAGGTAAGAAATCATCCACACACTGGTATGATGTCAAAGCAAGCAATTGCAAGAAAAGGAGAGTACAAATGCATGATATTGGGAATGCATTTGAAATTAAGAGATGAACAACTTAAAAAAATCTTGTATCTGTATATATAGACTGTATCAATAGCTCAAGGAAATCATAAACCAAAATCTACGATAGATATAAACACCAAGAAGGAAAAGTAATGAAAACACAATACAAAAGGTAGTCATCAAATCACAAGAGAATAGAACAAAAGAGGATGGGAAGAAAAAAGATATATAGAAACAAATACAAAACAATTAATAAAAAGGCAAGGAGAACATGCATAGCAATAATTACCTTAAAGTTAAATGGATTAAATGCTTTAACCACAATACATAGATTGGCTGAATGGATACAAAAAACAAGGCCTATTTATATGCTATCTACAAGAGATGTGCATCAGATCTAGAGACACGTATTGACTGAATGTGAGAGGGTGGGAAAAGGCATTCCATGCAATAAGAAGTGAAAACAAAACAGAATAGCAACACTCATATCAGACAAAATAGACTTTAAATTAAGGCTGTTACAGGAGACAGGGAAGGACACTACATAATGATCAAAGGATGAAGCCAAGAAGAAGATATAACAAGTGTAAATTCATATGCATCCAACATAGGATCACCTCAATATTTATGGCAAATGCTAATAGCCATAAGGGCAAATCATTCAGTATCACAGTAATCCAAGTCTATGCCCCAACCAGTAATGCTGAAGAAGCTGAAGTTGAACGGTTCTATGAAGACCTATAAAACCTTCTAGAATGAACACCCCCAAAAGATTTCCTTTTCATTATAGGGGACTGGAATGTAAAAAGATGAAGTCAAGAGACACCTGGAGTAACAGGCAAATTTGGCTTTGGAGTAGAGAATGGAACAGGGAAAAGGCTAATAGAATTTTGCCAAGAGAACTCACTGGCCATAACAAACACCCTCTTCCAACAATACAAGAGAAGACTCTACACATAGACATCACCAGATGGTCAGTACTGAAATCATATTTATTATATTTTTTGCATCCAAAGGTGGAGAAGCTCTACATAGTCAGCAAAGACAAGACTGGGAGCTGACTGTGGCTCAGATCATCAACTCCTTATTGCCAAATTCAGACTGAAATTGAAATTGAAGAAAGTAGGGAAAACCACTAGACCATTCAGGCATGACCTGAATCAAATCCCTTACAATTATACAGTGGAAGTGAGAAATAGATTCAAGAGATTAGATCTGATAGACAGTGCCTGAAGAACTATGGACGGAGGTTCGTGACATTGTACAGGAGACAGGGATCAAGACCATCTCCAAGAAAAAGAAATGCAAAAAAGCAAAATGGCTGTCTGAGGAGGCCTTACAAATAGCTGTGAAAAGAAAAGAAGTGAAAAGCAAAGGAGAAAAGGAAAGATATACCCATTTGAATGCAGATATCCAAAGAATAGCAAGGAGAGATAAGAAAGCCTTCCTCAATGATCAGTGCAAACAAATAGAGGAAAACAATAGAAAGGGAAAGACTAGAGATCTCTTCAAGAAAGTTAGAGATATCAAGGGAACATTTATGCAAGGATGGGCACAATAAAGGACAGAAATGGAATGGACCTAACAGAAGCATAAGATATTAAGAAGAGTTGGCAAGAAAACACAGAAGAACTATACAAAAAAAGATCTTCATGACCCAAATAATCATGATGGTATGGTCACTCACCTAGAGCCAGATATTCTGAAATGTGAAGTCACGTGGGCCTTAGGAAGCATCACTACGAACAAAGCTAGTGGAGGTGATGGAATACCAATTGAGCTATTTCAAATACTAAAAGATGATGCTGTGAACGTGCTGCACTCAATATGCCAGCAAATTTGGAAAACTTAGCACTGGCCATAGAACTGGAAAAGGTCAGTTTTCATTCCAATCCCAAAGAAAGGTAATGCCAAAGAATGCTTGAACTACCACCCAATTGGACTCATCTCACACACTAGTAAAGTAATGCTCAAAATGGTGTGCTGAGACGACCCAGAGGGATGCTACAGGGAGGGAGGAGGGAGGGGGGGTTCAGGATGGGGAACACGTGTATACCTGTGGTGGATTCATGTTGATGTATGGCAAAACCAATACAATATTGTAAAGTAATTAACCTCCAATTAAAATAAATAAATTTAGATATTTTTAAAAAAATTCTCCAAGCCAGGCTTCAACAGTCCATGAACCGTGAACTGCTAGATGTTCAAGTTGGTTTCAGAAAAGGTAGAGGAACCAGAGATCAAATTGCCAATGTCAGCTGGATAATTGAAAAAAGAAGAGAGTTCCAGAAAAAACATCTATTTCTGGTTTATTGACTATGCCAAAAGCTTTGACTTGTGGGTCAACACAAACTGTAGAAAATTCTGAAAGAAATGGGAATACCAGACCAGCTGACCTGCCTCTTAAGAAATCTGTATGCAGGTCATGAAGCACAGTTAGAACTGGACATGGAACAACAGACTGGTTCCAAATTGGGAAAGGAGTACATCAAGGTTGTGTATTTTCACCCTGCTTATTTGACTTATATGCCATTCTGAAGGAGATCAGCCTTGGGATTTCTTTGGAAGAAATGATGTTGAAGCTGAAGCTCCAGTACTTTGGCCACCTCATGCAAAGTGTTGACTCATTGGAAAAGACTCTGATGCTGGGAGAGATTGGGAGCAGGAGGAGAAGGGGATGACAGAGGATGAGACTGCTGCATGGCATCACTGACTCGATGGGCGTGAGTCTGACTGAACTCCGGGAGTTGGTGATGGACAGGGAGGCCTGGTGTGCTGCTATTCATGGGGTTGCAGAGTCGGACATGACTGAGCGACTGAACTGAACTGAACATCATGAGAAATGTTGGGTTGGATGAAACACAAGTTGGAATCAAGACTGCTAGGAGAAATATCAATTGCCTCAGATATGTGGTTGGAGAAAGAAATGGCAACCCACTCTAGTGTTCTTGCCTGGAGAATCCCAGGGACGAGGGAGCCTAGTGGGCTGCAGCCTATGGGGTCGCACAGAGTCGGACACGACTGAAGCACCTTAGCAGCAGCAGCAGCAGCAGATATGTGGAAGACACCACCCTTATGGCAGAAAGCGAGGAAGAACAAAAGAGCCTCTTGATGAAAGTGAAAGAGGAGAGTGAAAAAGTTGCGTTAAAGCTCATCATTCAGAAAACTAAGGTCATGGCATCTGGTCCCATTACTTCATGGGAAATAGATTGGGAAACAGTGGAAACAGTGTCAGACTTTATTTTGGGAGGCTCCAAAACCACTGCAGATGGTGATTGCAGCCATGAAATTAAAAGACGCTTACTCCTTGGAAGGAAAGTTCTGACCAACCTAGACAGCATNCATGTACTCTGCATATAAGTTAAATAAGCAGGGTGACAGTGAATCAAAAGAATGTCTGGAGGCTGTAAAGATCTCACTAGACCTACTCCCATAATTTATACCTTAAGATAACAGGATTAGCCAGAAGGTTTTTTGCAGAGACTGTCCTCAAGCAGGATACATTATTGTTATATAATCCTAAGGAATGTAGAAGGACAAAAAAGTTTGTCTTTTCTTCCTCCTTGAGAATTCCAGATCCCTGTCTCCTTGAGGACCCCTGGACTTCTTATCAATCTCCCTAGGAATTGACTTTCTCAGTGCTACAGTTTATCTAGGAAGGTTTTATGTTCTTCAGCAGCTAAAAATATTAAGAAGGCCAACCTATATTCTTTATACATATGTGAAGTCTTGTGTGTGTGTGTGTTAGTCTCTCAGTCATGTCCAAATTTTTCCTATCTCATGGACTAAGGCCCACTAGTCTCCTCTGTCCATGGAATTCTTCAGACAAGAATACTGGAATGGGTTGCCATTTCCTTCTCCAGAAAGTCTTAACAATTATCAATAAATCATTCTCATATTAAACTAGCATGGGCCACCACAATGAATATTCAAGTTCATTTATAAATGCCTAGAGAATATAATAAGCAAATCTGAGACATTCGTTTCCACAAATATTAAAAGCCTCAATAGGTAAACACAAAGAATCGTGATTCCTCAACTAAAGATGAGAAGAGAGAGCTGAATATAAGTCTATTACAGAAAAATATTTAGCTGGTGCAGTACAAATGTTAAGATAGCAGCATGGATGTATATAAGAGATAACAAAGAAATGACTAACTTTTTGTACAAATCTATAAATTGAAATTTTCATGTCAAATTTTCCTTCTTCTTTAAGGTACACGGCAAATGTCCCCATTTTAAAATTATGTTCTATCTTTCTAGTTATCTAATTCCAGTTTCTATTTCTTGTATTTGAGCTAGAGAGAAAGGCTGTTGTGACCATGCCATGGTTTTCATTTGTTGTAAGCTTTAATATTAATATTAATCCCTTTTATTATTACTGTATCATTTGTTCCTAGGATTTTAAAATCCTAATTCCTAAAGATGCATCTATTTCCTATAATTCTGAGTGCTTTTCCAGCATTAGGCGAAACTGTCTCTCTCTCTCCTATCCTTTGTTTCAGAAGGACATATTTACCAAATTCTCCATCCAGAGTAAAGAATATGGTAGCCCTTAGTTTACAGACCATGTCCCCTCCCGTCAGATTAACAGGCACAACAGGAGACAAGAAAAAGTCCTGTTCCTCTAACAGATGACTTATTTGCACAGGAAACAGAGGAGAAAAAGAGGCAAAAGTTTGCGTGGAGACACTCACAACTTGCATATTTGTATAGGTAAAGGAAAAATTAGAAAGATCATTAGAAAATACAGAATATGTGCCTTCAGTATCCATAACAGTTAGGGAAAGATAAAGTAGGGAAAAGAAATATACATAAGTTTTTCCCATTCTCAGCTCCAAAGTTTCCCCCAGTATGCCAATTTTGCTCATTAGTTTGCACTACTTGCCAGTTATTTCTTGTGTGATTTCCTGGGGGTAATATCTTTGAGGCAATTGTAAAGCTTCAGAGCTGGTTTCTACTCCTTACATATTCTTCAGTCTCTTCAGGCATTCATTTCTCTGATGCCCTGTCTTCTTATAACCTTATTGACCTTGTAACCTTATTGACTTTACACTAGGGGACTCCCTCTCATGAATGAATGACTTCAGATAAGAGTCTCTTCCCTTTATGAATAATTAAAACTGAAAAGCTAACACTGAGGTCTTAATTTTTTTTTGTCTTCTTTATCTTTCTCTATATCTTCCCAAAACTGAATGCTGCCAATATCTTAGAAACTGTCCTTGCCATCCATCTACTTTTTCTCTGACTTCTGCTTGATTGCTAGGCAAAGAGGCTGCCACAAAAGTAAAGAGGTCAAAGGGCTTTTTCTAACCTTCCCCTGGATCCATCCTTGTAAATTTAGATAATGCCCAATAAATTACTGGCGAAAATCAGTGAAGATTTATCCAGTTTCTTGAGTGCAGCACTATAGTTCCTTCCAGTTCACCTTCTGCAGAAAAGCTTCAAGGATTGCCAACATTAATTCCTTATATAGTTTCGAAGGTATGAAGAGTAGCCCAAGTAGCTGGAGGAAGCAAACAAGATTTCCTGAGGCATGGTAGTCCTTGATAACAGGAGTTATTTGGTCCCTGTTATGAGTTACATTATGCCCTCCAAAAAGATATGTTGAAATCCTAACCCCAAGTAACCTGTGAATGTGACCTTATTTGGAATTGGGGTCTTTGCAAATGTCAACAAGCAAAAGGCAAGATCTAATGCAATGTAACTGGTGTCCTTTTAAGAAGATGAAAACAGTGTGTGATGACAGAGACACGCAGGGAGAATGCCATGTGAGGACAGGAGCAGAAATTAAAATGATGCGGTTGCAATCCCAGAGTGCCAAGGATTGACAGTCACCAGCAGAAGCTAGGAAGAGACAAAGAAGGATTCTCTTCAGTCTCAGAGAGAGGATGACCCTGCCAACACCTTTATTTCAGATTTCTAGCCTCCAGAACTGTGAAAGAATAAATTTCTATTGCTTTAGGCCACCCAATTTGTGGTACTTTGTTATGGTGTTCCTAGGAAATTTAACAGAGGCCCATTTTGCTTATTACTTTAGTTGAGCTTTAGCTGCTCAATTGGTTTAACTATTGATAAACCAATATCAATAGTTTATGCAGCAGCCTGTGTACATCCCATGCACAGGGCTGTGGATTGAAGACACTCCATGGAGCACCTCAGAAAAAATTGCAGATCTTCCTGGACCACTGGAAAAGAGCTCTTAAAATAGTAATATCATCTGGTAAAAGGACATATGGACTCATCATTTCTAGTCTTCCTAGTAGTCCTGGATAACTTATAAGAAGCATTTGAGTCTTTGGAGCTCCAAAAGAGTAGGATTTATTTTCTTCATGTTGAGGTTAAAAAATTGAGAGTAATTAGCATTCAATTGGAGAAGGCAGTGGCACCCCACTCCAGTACTCTCACCTGGAAAATCCCATGGACGAAGGAGCCTGGTGGGCTGCAGTCCATGGGGTCGTGAAGAGTCGGGCACGACTGAGCGACTTCACTTTCACTTTTCACTGTCATGCATTGGAGAAGGAAATGGCAACCCACTCCAGTGTTCTTGCCTAGAGAATCCCAGGGATGGGGGAGCCTGGTGGGCTGGCGTCTATGGGGTCGCACAGAGTCAGACACGACTGAGGTGACTTAGCAGCAGCAGCAGCAGCATTCNAGAGTCGGGCACGACTGAGCGACTTCACTTTCACTTTTCACTGTCATGCATTGGAGAAGGAAATGGCAACCCACTCCAGTGTTCTTGCCTAGAGAATCCCAGGGATGGGGGAGCCTGGTGGGCTGGCGTCTATGGGGTCGCACAGAGTCAGACACGACTGAGGTGACTTAGCAGCAGCAGCAGCAGCATTCAATTAAAATTAATTAATTTTTAAAATTTATTTTTAAAAATAGAGAGCTTTGGAAGGCATTCTAGAGCCCATTCTCATTTAGTCACTTTAGTAGCCTTGAGGCAGGAGGTAGATGGGCCCTAAGCTGAACAGTTAAAATTTGTCCCTGTGGACAGATACTCCAAGATGAAGAGGAGGAGAAGCTAAGCCCTGCCCAGATAACAGACCACATATTTCTCATTGTCCAGGTCAAGGAGACCTCCCTGACTACACATTTGCAGAATGGCTCTTTGAAGGTCATAAAGGGAATGATGTTAATATACATATAGGCCTCTTTACTAGAATCCATCTCAGCTAAGAGATATGCATGCACCTGTGGGAGGACCCTGAGATAAACCAAATATTGACTCAGAACCAGGCAAAGCAAGATGACTGACCAAAGGAAACCTGGAAGAAATGCCCCATAGAAGTTATTCAAACTACTATAGGGGCATGACTGTCCCCTGAACCCACCAGTGTGTCTACCCACACATATCCTTTCCCTCCTAACAAACCCTTGGCCTGTTTTACTACTTTTCATCTTCATATGGAAATTCATTTCTATACAGCTGGTAGGCCAGGGCCTTGTCACTGGCTACTGGTCCATGGTGGTCTAGTGGTTAGTTCAGCATTCTCACTGCTGGGACCTAACTTCAGGCTCTGGGCAGGAACCAAAATCTTGCTTCAAGCAACTTAAGGCCAAGGCCACCTGAGTCAGCCTAACTGCTTTTTAAAATTTTTTCTTGCAAGTTACCAGGGCAACCATTTACCAATTCAACATCTTCATTCTAAAGCACAGTCTCTTATTCAAATTCTTAATGACTCTTTGTTTTTTTCTTTAATCATTTTTGCTTCCCTAACTATGTTTTATATGTTTGGTTTTCTGAGAATCTCAGAGGTGAAATTGAGACTTAGGCAGCCCATATCAGGATATTGAATAGGGTTGGCAATTCTTCCCCTTCCAAAAAGAAGTCATCTCAGGGTCTCAGAGCTGCTAGAAACCATCCATCCAAGAGGCCATTACCTACCTTCTCTCAAGTCTTGGACTGAAGTAAGGAAAGGTAAAAGGAAACAGAAGGAGCAGAAAGGGCACAAGTAGGGAAGAACTGTGAACTTGGAGAAAGAATTTTCCATTTATTAATCTCTTCCTCCAATATATTAATTGACTGTTTATGGCTGCTGCTGCTGATGCTAAGTCACTTCAGTCATGTCTGACTCTGTGCGACCCCATAGATGGCAGCCCACCAGGCTCCCCCGTCCCTGGGATTTTCTAGGCAAGAACACTGGAGTGGGCTGCCATTTCCATCTCCAATGCATGAAAGTGAAAAGTGAAAGTGAAGTTGCTCAGTCGTGCCCTACTCTTCGCGACCCCATGGACTTCAGCCTACCAGGCTCCTCTGTCCATGGAATTCTCCAGGCAAGAGTACTGGAGTGGGGTGCCATTGCCTTCTCTGGTTTATGGCTACCCAACTCATTCTTGTCTTTACTTCTTGAGAAATATTCATCTCAGAGATATCAATAATCCATTTGGTTGGGTCAGGTTTTTTCTAAAAATTCCTATGAAAGTGAAAGCATTAGTCACTCAGACATGTCTGACTCTTTGTGACCCCATGGACTGTAACCCACTAGGCTTCACTTTCCATGGGATTCTCCAGGTAAGAATACTGGGATGAGTTGTCATTCCCTTCTTCAGGGGATCTTCACAATCCAGGGATCAAACCCAGGTCTCCTGCATTGCAGGATAATTCTTTATCATCTGAGCCACCAGGGGAGCCCCAAAATCCCTTTAAGTACACTAATTTGTCTACATCAAAAGAGTCTTCCTCTGGCCATTGAAATATAGAGTTTCAATAAGTATCCCAATCCCAGACATGACAGAGTGAAATCAGTCTTTTAAGAGAAAGACTTGCCAGCAACATTTTGGGCTTCCCATATTTTTCTATCTTTGAAGCAAATAGATTCTTAGAACCTGTATTTTCTAGTTTGCTCATCAGTAACTCAAAATTTTCTGAGGGGTTTGGCATTTCCCCCTGGAACCCAAACCCACAGAACCAAAATAATTAAAGAGAGAATGTTAGCAGAGTCTTCTATGATCAAAAATGGCCACAAATCCTCTGACAAATTCATCCAGAAGAATGTCTCACTCAAGGCATCTCAGCCTTATTGCTAAATTATTAGCAGGAGAATAAAAAAAGCAAGATATAAATGTATCTTACATAAATATAAATATATACTTATATAAATATAAATAAAGAAAGCAATAACCTCAGATATGCAGATGACACCATCCTAATGGCAGAAAGTGAAGAAGAACAAAAGAGCCTCTTGATGAAAGTGAAAGAGAAGAGTGAAAAGGTTAGCTTAAAGCTCAACATTCAGAAAACGAAGATCATAGCATCCAGTCTCATCACTTCATGGGAAATAGATGGAGAAACAGTGGAAACAGTGGCAGACTTTATTTTGGGGGGGCTCCAAAATCACTGTAGATGGTGACTGGAGCTATGAAATTAAAAGACGCTTACTCCTTGGAAGAAAAGTTATGACCAACCTAGATAGCATATTGAAAAGCAGAGATTACTTTGCCAACAAAGGTCCGTCTAGTCAAGGCTATGGTTTTTCCAGTGGTCATGTATGGATGTGAGAGTTGGACTGTGAAGAAAGTTGAGTGCCAAAGAAATCATGCTTTTGAACTGTGGTGTTGGAGAAGACTCTTGAGAGTCCCTTGAACTGCAAGGAGATCCAACCAGTCCATCATAAAGGAAATCAGTCTTGAATGTTCATTGGAAGGCCTGATGTTGAAGGGGAAACTCCAATACTTTGGCCACCTGATGAAAAGAGCTGACTCATTTGAAAAGACCCTAATGCTGGGAAAGATTGAAGGTGGGAGAAGGGGACGACTAATTCCCCTGGTTGTCCCTGACAGTATATCCTGTACATATAATTCACCACATCCATCAACATTCTTCTATAAGGTTAAATTTGTTTTTTTCTCCCCCAAAAAACATGATTTTTAAAATGGTTGCATGATACTCTATCACAGGGCCATGCCATAATTTATTTTAACACTATTTTCCTCTTGTTGGAACTTCTTATGACTGCAAATATTTTTCCATTATAAACAATGTCATGACAAATATCCTTATGCATAAAACATGATACATATTTCTAATATTTTCTTTAGGCTACCCAGAAGTGGATGCTCATGAGGAAGAATACTTTTAAGCTTTAGTACATATTCATACAGCACCTTTGAGGAAAACCATGCTAATTTATACTCCCATGGGCAGTGAATGAGAGAACTTGTCAAAGGTGTACACANGGGGGGGCTCCAAAATCACTGTAGATGGTGACTGGAGCTATGAAATTAAAAGACGCTTACTCCTTGGAAGAAAAGTTATGACCAACCTAGATAGCATATTGAAAAGCAGAGATTACTTTGCCAACAAAGGTCCGTCTAGTCAAGGCTATGGTTTTTCCAGTGGTCATGTATGGATGTGAGAGTTGGACTGTGAAGAAAGTTGAGTGCCAAAGAAATCATGCTTTTGAACTGTGGTGTTGGAGAAGACTCTTGAGAGTCCCTTGAACTGCAAGGAGATCCAACCAGTCCATCATAAAGGAAATCAGTCTTGAATGTTCATTGGAAGGCCTGATGTTGAAGGGGAAACTCCAATACTTTGGCCACCTGATGAAAAGAGCTGACTCATTTGAAAAGACCCTAATGCTGGGAAAGATTGAAGGTGGGAGAAGGGGACGACTAATTCCCCTGGTTGTCCCTGACAGTATATCCTGTACATATAATTCACCACATCCATCAACATTCTTCTATAAGGTTAAATTTGTTTTTTTCTCCCCCAAAAAACATGATTTTTAAAATGGTTGCATGATACTCTATCACAGGGCCATGCCATAATTTATTTTAACACTATTTTCCTCTTGTTGGAACTTCTTATGACTGCAAATATTTTTCCATTATAAACAATGTCATGACAAATATCCTTATGCATAAAACATGATACATATTTCTAATATTTTCTTTAGGCTACCCAGAAGTGGATGCTCATGAGGAAGAATACTTTTAAGCTTTAGTACATATTCATACAGCACCTTTGAGGAAAACCATGCTAATTTATACTCCCATGGGCAGTGAATGAGAGAACTTGTCAAAGGTGTACACAGCCTCGTACTGCTGAAGAGGAAGATACTGGTAATCTTGATAGGAGAGAATGAAAGAATGAGATCCTGACGATTAAAGCTAATGCATCTGGAAATGTTTGGCATATAATATGAAATTATCTGTTTTCAATATGATAATTGGACATGGGCAATTTATCAGTGATAATTAAATATAGAATGCCTGAAGGAAAGAGAGTTAGGCGATCACATGACATAGACCCATATGACTAAGTCAAGTTGGCAGATATACGGTAGTAACTGAGGTTGCCAGAGGTGATTTGGTGAGTTGGCTTTTATTTTTGAGGTTTAAAAATTGTCTCTAAATTTTAAATTTTTAATAAAAACATTTAAGTAATATATGTTAATGGTATAAAATTCAAAAGGCACAAAAAGGTACATCATGAGAAATAAGTATTCTATGTCTTTCCTTTCAGTGAGCCAATTCTCCTTCCATGGTTACCAGTTTCTTTATCTTCTCAATGACATCCTGAGAATTTACAAAAATAAATTTCTTTTTTATATACTTCTGTCCTTCCACACAAAAAGTACCAAATGATACATACAGTTCTGTATCTTGCTTCTTTTTATTCATCAATTTAGCTTGGATATCATGACATATGAATACATAAACAGCTTGCTGATATGTGAAAGCACATATTGATTATTTAGCATACATTTGTTGAATACCTACTAGATGTCAGGTCTATTCTACACACTGAGATAGGACAATAAATGAAACTCAGACAAATCTCAACCCTAATGAAATTTATGTCACCATATGGAGAAACAGAAAAACAAAAATTATAAATAAAACATATATTATGTGATGCAAAGTGTTATAGAGAAAAAGAAAATGTTTGTTCAGCACTAGCTGAATGTGCCCTTGATCACTGGGAGGCACCTACATGGGGAGGTTGTCTGCTAGTCAGGTTGAACTAGCAAAACTCAGGTAGGCTCTAGCCTAGGGAGCAGGCATGCTCAGGAAGCAGGAGCTGAGGCCAGAAGACATTCTGGATCAGAGCACAGATACCGAGCAGGGAGAAAACACAAGGCTCTCTTCCTCTGAACAGAGCCAGCTCTTCCCAAAACAGAAACCCTACCAGAGGGAGGAAATGCCTGCATCCTGACTGATGAAGTCCTGGGAAAGGAGGTCTTTACAGTAAGTGTAACAGTGGGAGAAGCCTGGACCCTGGGACAGGAATTGGATCCAGGACCTCCTTATAAATATGTCCATCCTAGTAGCTTCTTCCTTAAGGAGGCTAAAGTCTAGGCTGAGGGTGGGGAATCAGAAAGCACCAATGCATGGTGAGGCCCCAGCCATTCTGTCCCCTGAGTAGTGGCAAGAGTAAGAGGTAGGCCTTACGGAAAGCAGATTGGGATAACACTCTTGGCCCCTGCAGGAAAGAGCCACAGGAAGACAGACTTGGGCCATGTCGGACAAAACACTTGCTAAGGGTAAGCTACAGAAAGGGACGTTGCAGGAAGAAGTAGCTCCCTGTCATTTGGGGGTTATTACCTAAGCAGAGAGCAGTGTGTTGAGGGGCCTCTGTCATTCACCAGGACGTAGGACCCCAGGACTGTTGGGGGCCCATGGACCCTAAAATGCTCCAATCCTCCCATCTTTGGGAAGACAAACCTTGCCCATTCCCAACTGGCCTGGTCAGGTGGCTCAGAAACACCCCAGGGACTGCAGGCCTTTTCTGGGGTTTCAAAAGGAACAGTATTAGCATTCATTAGTGCTCTAACTGGCATTTAATTGCCAGTTTCACTCTGGTTTTTTTGTCTTTATAATGAATACCTGACGCATACCTGCCCCCAGCTGCCCCACCCTCGACCTTCTCCCTAGAGATCAGCTCCCAGCTGCACCTCACCAGTCCCTTCACCTCCACTGACATCCACCAACAAAGGCTGGAGGCAGGGATAAACTTCCCCAGGGCATCTGCATTGCGCCTTCTCTCCCTCCCCTTCCAGTGAGCTCAGAAAATTGGTTTTAATCCACCCGGCTTCAGTTGCTTAGCAACGGAAGAGCCTTCTCCTAGCGACCAGGAGCCACAAAGATGCTGCAGAGAAGAGGGGCTGTCTGGGCCCTGAGCCTGCTCAGCTCCTGACTGCTGCCTCCCTGATGTCTTTCTCAGTGAGTATAGCCAGCCTTCTCAGATGCTGGGTCTTGAAAGGCTGATCTCCCGGGCAGCTGCCTGACCTCACCCCCCATCCCACCTGCCTAGAGCTTCTCAGAATCCCACCTTCCAGGCCAGCAGGAAGTAGCTCATGATCACAGCATGGTGACTCTAGGAAAGGCCCTCCCTCTGTCTCTCAGAGGGCGCTGGCTATGTTGGTTCTTCCAGTCTGGCCTGGTGGGTAGAAGTAAAGAGGGCCAGGCTCCTTTCGCCCCACCCCAGGTGAGAGCAATTCTTGCCCAGGAATTGAGGGTGGAGTGTGCATTGTAATCCCAGCCCATCTGAGCCTGAAGAGAGGCAGGGTTCCACACTCAGGGCTTCTAAAGATCAGGAAAATTGAGACTCAGAGATAGGTTCAGGCCCACACAGCCTTCCAGTGAGAGGTAGGTCTGAATCAACATCAGAACACAGGGCTCCCCAACACAGTCAGCGTCCATGAGACTGCCAGGCCACTGTGCAGCACCAGAGGCTTCTGCCTTCTCTCCCCAAAGGACAGAGAGGACAGATTTCTCCACCCCAAAGAGGAAGCCTCCTGCCCTCCTGTCTTCTGGAATGGCCCCAACAGAGGGTGATCACCAGTGCAGAATTTCCATTTGATGAGCTGCTTCCCCAGGATTCTTTTTAACTCAATAAGAGTTCATAAACATCCCCCAGAGGAGGCCTGTCTGAAATTTCTGACTCTGAGTGGGTGCTAACTGGTATCTTACTTGATCACAGACCTCCCTAATCTTTGCAGGTGGTGCACATTTGCACCCAACCCACCCCCATCCTGCTTCTATGGAGCCTCAAGCTCTGATGATAAGGCTGCCCCCAGGAATAAACCATGGCAAGTGGGAGCTGTGGGAAACCAGCATCCAACAAGAGACCCTGCCCCCATCTCTCCCCCTGGGCCAGGCTGCTAGGCAGGGACAAGCTTTCCTCTGGGCAACTTCTTTCTACCTTCCCCCACTCCTTGCTTCTCTCCCTCCCTTTCCCTTTTCTCCCAAGAAAAGGGTTCCTGGCTTCCATCGCCTGGCAACCAAACTGGGCTGCCACAGGCTGAGAGGAGCAGCACAGATGCTGCCTAATGAGGGGGCTGAAGTGAGGGGGTGAAGTCAGTCTCTAGTCATATGTCGCTGTTGCTCACAAAACAGATACCAGGCTTTTCTTAAATCGGTGATTGTTGTTCCCCATAATGAAAACCCTTCCAATGGCAGGCAGCTAAGCCACTTTTGGGTAAACATCTCCTTGATCCACCCTTTTCTATTTCATATTAAAAGCTTTTGTGGTGGAAAATTTCAAGCCTATATACAAATAGAATAGCATAATGAACCTCCTGTGGACATCACCCAGCATCAACAATTAGCAACCGCTGGCCAGATATCATATCATTGAATCTGCATTTCAGCATGTATGAAACAGGAGAACTCTCTTTTAACAGAACTACAATGTCATTACAACACCTAAAGTAATTAATAATTCCATAATGTCATCAAATATCCAGGCAGTGTTCAAAGGTTAAACACCTCATCAATGTCATGAGGTGTTAACTGTTGTTTTTTTTCACAGTTTATTTGAGTCAAGGTCTAAAAAAAGGACACATAGAAATCTAGAGGTTCCCCTTTGTGAATATTTTGGGGGAGGAAAACCTTTTCTTCTACTCTCTTAGGTTTAGCACCTAGGCCCTGTGAATGAAAACTGGTAAAAGACAGACTGACAGGAGGAANAGTATGGGAAAATGTCCTGTGGATTCTTGACTTACTGAGCTCAGGGACACACAGAGATGTTTAAGTGAAACTTTCAAGGAAAAAAATAAGAAAACACCTTATTTTACCTGTTTGACTTCCGAGTCTTCTGGTTTCCAGGCTGTTTCATAAGTACTGAGGTATTGAGAAGCTGTATGTGTTCTGGAAAGAAGAGGAAGGACGCTCTGGTCCCTGGGGCCCACTCCCACAGACTCTGTCCGTATGGTCTGTCTTTGCCATTGACCCTGGTGTGGGGCCTGTGTCCATGAAAAACAATGATCCCTGTGGGCCTTCAGCCCTTTGGGGGGCCACACCTCCCCTCTGGCCCCCATGCCATGCCCCACCCTTGTCAGACTTTGGAATAAAAGAGGAAGCATAGGTGTGGTGGCATCTAGCCCTTTATTTCTCAGAGCTGCGAACTGAGACCCAGGGAACACAGGGCAGTTGCTGTTTGTATAGTGATCAGAAAGCTGAAAGTCTCTATTTTACTTAGTTATTAGTAATTTAAACCAGTGCTTTAAATTTTAAATATTCTAAAGTAAAATGCACAATCCTGATGAATCTGAAAGGAACAATTATAAGCATCAGTATATCAATATAAACATCAAAACATCAATACAAACATCAATATAAACATTGATATAATTCTGAGCCTGTACTTTGTTTATTCTATTTCACAGATAGACAAATTCTAGAGTCATTTGCTTAATGTCCCACAGTGATCATCTGCACAATGAAACTCTTTTCTTAGTAATACCTAACCTTTGTAAATAGAATAACTGGATGTCATTATTTATATATGTTGTCCCATTCTTATTATTGAAATTAAAATTTCATATGAAAATTACCATGGTATGGATGAGATCTGAGATCCAGGGAACACAGGTAGCTCCTAATGAATTTAATGATAAGCTTAGATGTTTTTGAATAGACAATATAATGCTAATCTTCCATCTATATATGTATATATGTGTACATAGGTATATGCATTTATCTTTTTTTAAGGCCCTAAAAGAGGCCTCTTTGAAGAAATGATCTTTGAGAAATCACTTAAAGTATGTGCAGGAATATGCTGTGTGATTATCTAGGGGAAAATATTCAGGTAGGAGGAATAATAAGTCTCTGAGATATATTTGAAAGACAGCAAGAAGACTGGTGTGCTTGTAATGAGGATGAGGTTGTCCAAATGTTGGGAGAATGATAGCAAAGAATTGGAGTGAGAGAGTCAGGTTATATACAGCCTTGCCAGCTGTGATTAAAAACTGGCTTTTATTCAGTGAAGTGGGAGGCATTACATGATCAAGATACAAGCAAAATTACATTTAGTCATTAAGTGAATCACTGTGGTAATTGTGCCAAGAATGGGTAGATTGCAGGCAAGATCAAAGTAATAAGAGCACTCAGAATGTTATTACCATGAGAGTCTTATTGACATTCCCCTGCCATTAAACCTGGCGACTTACATTACCTGATAATTTAACCCTCTTCATTTGTATTGCCATCAAAGGCAGTATTGGAACTTGGATTAGGCTCCAAGCTATGTGGTCTTGCCCTACATAGCCTTTCACTGACATTGCCAATAAGGTGAGAAAAAGTGATGGAACAGGCAACATTGAAGACCAGCTCTGGTGGTTTAGGAATAACACTTAAAAAAAAAAAACAGAAGAAGAAGAAGAAGAACAGGGTAAGTTTCAACAAAATATCTATAAAAAATAATGATGATTTTTATTACTGTTTGCTGAGAGATATTGGACTTGCTGATCAGTAACCATTTCTGGAGAACTACAATGGATAAATGATAATGTAAAAGGCTTTAAGAATTCATCTTTAGGAATTTGGACATCCTGGTCAAGAACAAAAAGGATTCTTTGACACCTCACTTCTCACAATTTAAATTTGGAAATGGGAAAGAGAAAAGAATAAAAGTTATGCATAGATTTTGACTAATGTTGGGATTAGTGTATTTTTTTGCTTATAGAAAGAAAGCAGAATTTCTCTGTTGATAGTGACGAAGACTCTCTGACCAAACTTTAGTCAGGCTCTTCTGAGCACTCTTCACAACTAGGCCTTGAACTTTTCAAAGATGGACTTTTGTGTCCATCTTTGCATTACTCATTTTTAGCAAAAATCCTGCTAAAATGGATTAGCAAGGATTTCTACATTCAATATCTGATCACTCTTGATATCAAATTAAATTCTTCATCCCTCACTCTTGGCATCTGGTCACCCTGGCCTGCCTTCAACAAGAATCCTATCAAGTCAGAATCCCCCCTCACCTCTGATGTTTCCTCTCAGTAATTTCCTACCCACTGACCCCTACCTTGGTCCTTGGCTATAAATCTCTACTTGTCCTTGCTTTATTCAGACTTAACCCTAATCTCTCCCTCCTGGTGCAAACTCCACTGCAGTAGTCCCTTGAAAAAATCATCAATACTATTCCTTAATAAAGTGTCAGAACAATTTTTCTTTAACAACATGAAAGGCAAAATGCACTAGACAATTAAGGAGATGCTTTTATTTATGCTATTGCAATAGGGAGAATGTTCATTTCTGTGGAAGAATGTTTCAAGGAAATAGAAGAAAGCCTAAATTTATGGAGACAGATAAAGAAAGGACCTATGGAGGAAATGTGAATAGCAAATTTTATTTAACTTGTGAAGAAAAATGGAGGAGAATATATGAGGAAATGTTGGCCCTTTGTGGTTAGCCATTTCTCAGAACACAAAATGGTGAGGGGATTTCTAAATTGTCTATGATTCCAGAGCACAAATCTCAAATATAGTTAAACATTGTTACTAGTTTTCTCCTATCATCCTGATTTAGGAAAATTATTTTCAGGCTGCATTATTGTCCAGACTTTTTGAGATGATACTATGGAGTATACACATGCTAACATATGCACAAACATGTTTCTGGAAGAATAAACAAGAAACTATTATTAGTTCCTTTACCTTTGAGGAGGAAACTGGGGAGCATGATGATGAAGGGAAACATTTCTTTCTTTATATCGTTATATTTTCTGTGAATTTTCTGGCCATATGTATGTATTCGTTGTATTATTAAAAATACTATCATTGGAAAAACATAAATATAGATCAATGGAACAGGATAGAAAGCACAGAGATAAACCTACACACCTATGGACACCTAATCTTTGACAAAGGAGGCAAGAATGGGGGAAAGACAGACAATGGGGGAGAAAGACCAAAAAGGGACAATAAGGAAAAGACAGTATCTTCACTAAGTGGTGCTGGAAAACTGGAAAGCTACATGTAAAATAATGAAAATAGAACACTTCCTAATATTGTTGAAGGAATGGGGACCCCTTCCAGGGCCCAAAACTGGGCTCTTGTCTAACATTCAGAAGTGAATTGTCTGAGGAGACACATGTGCTGACAAAGCAAGAGATCTTATTGGGAAAGGGCACTTGGGTGGAGAGCAGTAGGGTAAGGAAACCCAGGAGAACAGCTCTGCCACATGGCTCAAAGTCTCAGGTTTTATGGTGATGGGGTTAGTTTCTGGGTTGTCTTTAGCCAATCATTCTGACTAAGAGTCCTTCCTGGTGGGGCACACCTTGTTCAGCTAAGATGGATGCCAAAGAAGGATTCTGGGAGGTGGTCGGACATGTGGTGTCTCCTTTTGACTTTTCCTGAACTTCTGGTTGGTGGTGGCTTATTAGTTCCGTGTTCCTTACCAGGACCTCCTGTCATAAAACAACTCATACAAATGGTTACCATGGTGCCTGGCCTGGGTGGTTTCAGTTAGTGTGCTTCCCTAACAATGCCATGCACAAAATTAAGCTCAAAATGAATTAAAGACCTAAATGTAAAACCAGACACTACAAAACTCTTAGAGGAAAACATAGACAGAACACTCTTTGACAAATTGCAGCAAGATCCTTTTTTTTTTTTTTTTTT
>SJYA01003264.1:336598-347730 GCA_006410615.1 Neotragus moschatus
TGTTCTGGCTTTTTTTTTTTTTTTTTTTTGACCCAGTTCCCTGAGTAATGAAAATAAAAACAAGAATAAACAAATGCGACCTAATTAAACTTAAAAGCTTTTCCACACCAAAGGAAACCATAAACAAGATGAAAAGACAACCCTCAGAATGGCGAAAATATTTGCAAATGAAGCAACTGACAAAAGATTAATCTTCACAATATATAAGCAGCTAATGCAGCTCAATATCAAAAAACACAAACAACCCAATCAAAAAATGGGCAGAAGACCTGAATAGCTATTTCTCCAAAGAAGACATACAGATGGTCAACAAACACATGAAAAGATGTTCAATATCACTCATTATTAGATAAATGCAATCAAAACTACAGTGAGATATCACCTCTCACCAGTCAGAATGGCCATCATCAAGAAAACTACAAGCAGTAAACACTGGAGAAGGTGTGGAGAAAAGAGAACCCTCTTACACTGTTGGTAAGAATGTAAGTTGATACAACCACTATGGAGAAGAGTATGGAGGTTCCTTAGAAAAACAAAAATAAAATTACCATATGACCCAGCAATCCCACTACTGGGCATAGACCCTATTGTTGATGTTCAGTCACCCAATCATGTCTGACTCTTTGAGACCCCATGGATTGCAGCACACCAGGCCTCCCTGTCCCTCACCATCTCCCAAAGTTTGCCCAAATTCATGTCCATAGCTTCGGTGATGCCATCTAGCCATCTCATCCTCTGATGCCCTCTTCTTCTGCCCTCAGTCTTTCAGAGACTTTTCCAATGAGCCGACTGTTCACATCAGATGACCAGGATACTGCAGTTTCAGCTTCAGCATTAGTCCTTTTGTTGCAGGAAGGAGGACCCCTTCCAGGGCCTGAAACTGGGCTCTTGTCTAACACTTGGAAATGAATTGTCCAAGGAGATACATGTGCTGAAAAAGCAAGAGATTTTTGGGAAAGAGCACCCGGGCAGAGAGCAGCAGGGTAAGGGAACCCAGGAGAACAGTTCTGCCACGTGGCTCATAGTCTCAGGTTTTATAGTGATGGAGTTAGTTTCCAGGTTGTCTTTAGCCAATCATTCTAACTCAAGAGTCCTTCCTGGTGGTGCACGCCTTGTTTAGCCAAGATGAATGCCAGAGAGAAAGATTCTGGGAGGTGGTCGGACATGTGGTGTCTCATTTTGACTTTTCCTGAACTCTTCCAGTTGGTGGAGGCTTATTAGTTCTGTGTTCCTTACTGGGACCTCCTGTCGTAAAACAGCTCATGCAAATGGTTACTATGGTGCCTGGCCAGAGTGGGCAGTTCCAATCAGTGTGCTTCCCCTAACACTTCCAATGAGTATTCAGGGTTGATTTCCCTTAAGATTGACTGGTTTGATCTCCTGGCTGTCCAAGGGACTCTCAGGAGTCTTCTCCAGCACCACAGTTTAAAGGCATCAGTTCTTTGGTGCTCTGTCTTCTTTACAGTGCAGCTCTCACAACCGTACATGACCAATGGGAAGACCATAGCCTTGACTATACAGACTTTTGTCAGCAGAATATGTCTCTGCTTTTCAACACTGTGTTGAATTGAGAGTGTAACATTGACATATATGCACTACCGTATGTAAAATAGATAGCTAATGGGAAGCTACTGAATAGCACAGGGAGCTCAGCTCAGTGCTCTGTGATGGCCTAGAAGGCTGGGATGGGGCGTGGGTTGTATGTATGCATGTAGCTGATTCACTTTGTTGTACAACAGAAACTAACACGTTGTAAAGCAATTATACACTAATAAAAAAAATACTGTCATTAGACGTTTATCTCGCCAGTGAATTTTAGGTCTTTTATTTCTTCTTTATTTTTTCTGCTTTTCAAATCTAATAATCTTTTAAAGAGTGATATGGAAAAAAATTTACTGCATTTGGTCTATTAAAAGCAGCCCCGAGGGGGAAAGAGATGCCAGGAGGAATTATATGGATTGTCCTAGGGGTTGGTCCCTGGATGCATTTTTCTCCTATTGCCTAGGTGAAAGGGCAAAAAGTTAATTAATAAAGCATCAAGGGTTCTCAATCTCTTCTCTTCTCTCCTTCAAGGAAGTAAAGAGATGTAGTCTTTCCAGTTTAGCAGCCGCCACCAGGAGATCAATTCAGTACCTGGTAAGTTCTGGAGTTTTTGTGATACAGAAATAGATAATGAACTGAGGAAGAGAATATCTCAAAGGTGGGCCTAGAAGAGGAAGTATGTAAAGAGAAGAAGCTAAACTAATCTACATAATAAAGAAAGGAAAGATATTCAGCAGAAAGGGAAAAGAGTATTTGAAGGCATTTTTGCAAATGAGAGGCTCCAGAGATATTAGGGTGGGAGGTGTAAGAATACTGAAAGATAAAATAGAATATAAACAAGTATTATTGGAATAAACTGGATCTCATTCTATATTCCAAAAGGAACATAAGATAAAAATCGAAATACTTTAAAATTATTTAAGCTCTTCTGAACATACGTCTTTGAGTATAACTCCTTGCAGCAGTTGGACCACGTGGGTCCAGTATTCATATTGGTTACCTTCTGGAGGCTTTTCCATGATAATAGAACAATGAAGTTAATTTCAACTCTATCCAAATATAAATATACCTTAAGTCTGAGCCAAGAAATGTCCATTTCTGGCATCCATATTGTTAGAAAAATGATACGAAAAAATTTAGATAAACTCAACATAAGTAGTAATGGTGTTTGAAATATTCTCCCAAGTGGAAAGGGATATGAGAGAGAGTTGATTCTTTCCGTTAGAGTCACTGGGTGAAGTGACCTTCAAGAAGGAGGGCTTCAAATACCAAGTTGGAACTGTTGCTGAGCAGTATCTAAATAAGATCCCAAGGAAAGGTGGCCCACATAAGGCTGTGTGTACACATGTGTTGTTTAACACAATATACCTTTACCTTTTGTCTTTAAAAAATGTAAAATTTCTAAGTTTTCTTGTAAATGTTAATGTAATATAAATATGAAACTTTTAAGTTTTCTATAGAAAAATTGCAATAACAAAACAAGGAATTTCTATATAACTTATCCTATTATTATTCTTGTTGTAATTATTATTATTAATAAACCATTTGAGGATAAAGGATAGATGTCACAGTCTTTGCTTCTTAAATATTTAGTTACAATGCAAATGTTTAAAAGAAAGTTAAATTGCTTCTAGAGAGTATGATCACTCATCCAGAGCCAGACATCTTGGAGTATGAAGTCAAGTGGGCCGTAGAAAGCATCACTATGAACAAAGCTAGTGGAGGTAATGGAATTCCAGTTGAGCTGTTTCAAATCCTGAAAGATGATGCTGTGAAAGTGCTGCACTCAATATGCCAGCACATTTGGAAAACTCAGCAGTGGCCACAGGACTGGAAAAGGTCTTTTTTTATTCCAATCCCNGTCAACAAACAAACATTAATATCAGGTATTTTAATACTGAATATTTCCCAGTTCACATGAACCTGGAATTTATTGTTTAATTTAGAATTATTTGATTTGTAAGTGCTTACTTTTCTTTAAGCCAATTAAATAGAGCTCATTTACAAATTAACCTCAAAAATATTACCCAGAGACAAAGACATACCAAGACATACTTAGACAGACACAAGGCAAGCTCTAGCTTCATTTTCTAAGCTTAGTCATAAATTAGGTATTAAAATATAAAACTAGTGTATAAAAAACAGTTGGAATAAATAAAAATTTTAAAGGCTTTTTCCCATTTTTCCTCAGTCTTAGTAGTTAAGGATGGTCTAGATAAGTGTTTCTGAGAACAGAGCCAGAGCCCTGGTCTCAAGGCACAGGGAAAGAAAATCAAGTTCTAACAAAATGGTGGCAGGTATAAACCAAATGGTGGCCAGACAAAGCAAAATGGCTGTCAAAAGTCACAACACAGAACACAGAGTTAAAACACACACATAGACCTGGCAGTCCTCATCAGACATTCCCTTAAATACAAGAATGCAGTCTCTCAGAAAACCTCCCATAGAGACACAGAACTTCAGATCCAAGTACTAACAGAGTCAATGAAAATATCTCAAGTCTTCAAAGATTTCAAAGGGAGGAAAGGAAGCCAGGTTGAAAGAAGAAAGGGGAGGAGGCAGGAGAGGGGGGCAAAAAGGGTGGCCTTACACACGTCTCCTGCCACCTGCAGATACCCAGACATTATGGGATTTTACCCTGGGCCTCCAGAGAAAGGAGAACTGGAACTCGGCCTTACCAGAAACCAGAACAGCACAGAACCAGAATTCAAGTTCTCTGCCAAGAGGAGGTGATCAGTCTCCAATCCTCAGCTCAGGCTGAAGCCCTTCGACCAGATTCCTGCGTCCAGGACTGGGAGACTAGAAAAAAGGGGAAGGATAGGAAAGGCTAAGGAGAGGAAGAGAGAGGGAAGGGAAGAGAGGTCAATAAAGTCTCATGTTCCTTACTGGTTGGGACACTCTAGCCAGTTGTCTGTGACAGGAGGAGACCAGGAACAAAAGGGTCCCAGTCGCGGCTGCTAGGTCTGGTCCATCAGTGGGGAAGCTGGTCCCTGAGTACCCCGAGTGGTCAGGATGTCAATGGCAGCAAAGAGTCCCCGCCAGAGTCACCATTTGTTGCAGGAAGGGGGACCCCTTCTAGGCTCTTGTCTAACACTCAGAAATGAATTGTCCAAGGAGACACATGTGCTGATAAAGCAAGAGATTTTATTGGGAAAGGGTACCTGGGTGGAGAGCAGTAGGGTAAGGGAACCCAGGAGAACAGCTCTGTCACGTAGCTCAAAGTCTCAGGTTTTATGGTAACGGGGTTAGTTTCTGGGTTGTCTCAGAGTCCTTCTTGGTGGCGCAAGCCTTGTTCAGCCAAGATGGATGCTGGGGAGAAGGATTCTGGGAGGTGGTCAGACATGTGGTGTCTCCTTTTGACCTTTCCTGAACTCTTCCGGTTGGTGGAGGCTTATTAGTTCCGTGTTCCTTACCAGGACCTCCTATCGTAAAACAACTCATGCAAATGGTTACTATGGTTCCTGGCCAGTGTGGGTGGTTTCAGTCAGTGTGCTTCCCCTAATACTAGCACACACCAGATCTGGAGGCAGCTCAGGATTTTGCTAACATGATCAAGTGGATTCCAGACGAGGAAGACTGAACTATGAAATAAATATGCCAAGGAAGTGTTAGAGAAATGGAATGCTTGGGTTTAAGTTTCCATTTCCATGAATGGACTCTGTTTCCTCCAAATTACTTCCTCTGCTTTTTTATTTTGGTCTCTGTCTTTCATATCATTCATATTTTTATTTTCTTAAGTGAATGATGATTCTTGGTTGTCTATTTGTATTTAAGATTTGAGTACTAGAAAGCTGAAAGCTCTGTGCATGTAGATGGGACTTGAAGACTAGTTTACGCTGTAGAGTATTCTGATTGCTCCACTTCTTTGGGTAAGTCTGCATGTTTCTTTGGGTAACTCTGCATCTTAGTCTTTTCTGTTGAGGTATTCAGATTATCCTTGCAAGTCTTCCAAACTTTCCCCTGTAGTAAGTCTAAATGGAAGTAGTCTCAGAGAGTAGGACGAAGTGGCTATTATTATTGATAAGAGATTTTATTGGGAAAGGGCACCTGGGTGGAGAGCAATTATATTATTTTAAATATAGTACTCCTCACTTCAACTGTGCCTGGGTTCCCTGGTCCAAAAATTTTATTAGTCTCTCCAGGGAATGAATCACTGATCTTTAGGCCAGGGAAAAGAAAGGTAGTTGACTGGCTGTGTTCTGTGGCATGGGATCCAGGAATCTAACTAATTTCGGAAAAAATTTAGACAACCAACCCTTCATTGTTATCATTATATTTATTCCCACTTTCAGAAGTACTCAGTGTTACCAAATTCCTGACCTTTCATAGCTTTCTCAGGGTGAATGGGATTTCAGTTTTCTCCATGCTTGTGATTCAGCTTTCTCATATGTACGAAGTCAGCTTCACTGTTTCCTTCTTCCTCTAGGTTCTAGTAGATTTATGCCTTCATAATAGCCCATTGATGTAATTTTTGTGAACTTTCTAGGGTATTTAGTCTACCATCTTTGACTGAAATCCTCAGATACTATCTAACATTTTTCAGTCATTCTATGAATGGCATCTATTCCCTTCTAAAACATACTAGAATTGGGAGTTTGTGGCATAAGGGCAGATAACTTAGGGTTAAGGTGTAGAAAGAGTTAATTAGGGGAGACCAGGTGTAAACATTTCTCTATTGGACAACTCCGTTTCCATAAGCTGAACAGGATGTGCTACATTCACTGGGAACACTTTCAACTCATTAGTATTTTGGCTCATTGTTAACACGTACACCTCCATATGTTTAGTTGTATTCTATATACTCCATGAACTGACTAGCACATACCCTGCTCAGCATGAGGCAATTTCTAATGTGCCCAGTCAGAAGGCTCTTGGGCTTCCCTGGTGGCTCAGTGGTAAAGAATCTGTCTGCAATGCAGGAGATGCAGGAGACATGGGTTCAATCCCTGGGTTGGGAAGATCCCCTGGAGGAGGGCATGGTAACCCACTCCAGCATTCTTTCCTGGAGAATCCCATGGACAGAGGAGCCTGCTGGGCTACAGTCCATGGGGTTGCAAAGAGTCAGACACAACTGAAGTAATGTAGCACAGGAGGCTCTTGGAGAAGAGTGGGGAAAGGTTTACAAAGAACTGGGTTTAGAACATGTTAGTGATTACTCACTAAATGTACAGAAACACAGAGAGAGCATCAGATGAATCCCATCACCTAGTTTAACAATTTTCAAGTCACAGCCAATCTTAGTTCTTCTATATCTCTATTCATCCTTTTCATTCCCTCTGCCCTACTCCAACCTTTGGGTTATTTTGAGGCAAATTCAAGAAATTTTATTATTTCATCTGGAAATATTTGGGAATGTATCCATATGTACAAAAAGCAAAGATTCCCCTTTTATGTTTTTTTTTTAAAGATACCCCTTTTAAAACATAATCAGAATACTATCATCACACATACACATGACTCAAAATCAACAATAAGTAAAGTAATTTTAAAAGGCAAACCATGAGCTTTTTCTATAGTTCAATATGGCAGAGTAGAAGGACATGCACTCATCTCCTGCAAGAGCACCAAAATTGTAACTAACTGTTGAATAACCATTGACAGGAGGACACTGGAACCCACCGAAAAAAGATACCTCACATCCAAAGACAAAGAGGAAGCCACAATGAGGTGATAAGAGGGGCCCAAACACGATAAAATCAAATCCCATACCTGCTCGGTGGGCCACCCGTGAACTGGAGAACAGTAATACCAAAGAAGTTCTCCCACTGTTGTGAAGCTTCTGAGCCTCACATCAGGCTTCTCAGCCCAGGCAATTGACAAAAAGGAACTGGGAATCCCCAGGGGATCTGACTTCCATAGGATGGGGAACAGACTACTTTTGGAGGGCACAAACAAAATCTTGTATGCACCAAGACAGCCTGAGACCTCTGGGACAATATTAAATGCACTAGCATTCATATTATAGGGGTCCCAGAAGGAGAAGAGAGAAAGGAAACTTCTAAGCCAGTTTTGAGAATATAAAGAAATACTATGTTGTTTAAAAAAAAAAAAGAAAGAAAGAAAGAAATTAACAAGTGATAAATTCTTGGGCTTCCCTGGTGGCTCAGTCAGTAAAGAATCCACCTGCAATGTAGGAGACCTGGGTTCAATCCCTGGGTTGGGAAGACCCCCTGGAGGAGGGCATAGCAACCCACTTCAGTATTCTTGCTTTAAGAATCCCCATGGACAGAGGAGCCTGGCAGGCTGCAGTCCCTGGGGTCACAAAGAATCCGACACGACTGAGAAACTAAGCACAGCACAAACACAGGAGCACAGTATTACTAACTACAGATCTTGTTCAAATTTTACAAAATTTTATACTAGTGTCCATTATTTGTTTTTATACCTTATTTAAAACTCCACAGTATATTTAATTGCATTGAGCAGCTTCAGCTACATGTACTATATTCTGGTTAATTTTCTTTTCATTTTCATTCTATTACAAGTATTTTTAAATTTTCCTTGTTACGGCTTCTTAGATACACCCATCATTTAAAAGTGGGCATTTAATTTCCAAATACATAGGATTTTGTTTAAAATATCCTTAACATTAATTTCTCACTTTGATATTAACTTCTCATTTAAATGCTTTCTTCTCTGTAATCACCCTCTGTGTTTTTTTCAGTTTAACTTTACTGAGGCTTTTGACAGCTAAGTCGAAGATCTCTCTTGGTAAATGTCACATTGTACTTGAAAATATGTGGGTTATTTTCAAATATATTTTGATATTGATTTCTAACATAATTCCACAGTGATAAGAGAACAGACTCTATAATTTTAACACCTTTAGACCATGAAACTTTTGCACCTTAATTTATGTCCCTATGTTCCAGTGTCTCCTGGTTTATAGTCTATGGGAACTTGAATAGAATTTGTATCCTACTGTTGTGTGAAAATCCTATGTCTTACTTATGTTGAATTAGTTCACAGAGCTTTTGGGGTCTACTATATCCCTCTACTTCTCTGTATATTCATTCTATTATTTTTTGAAAGTTTGATATTGAAACTCCAACTAAAAGTCTTAATTTATCTACTTGAAAAAATAATTGTAATAGATAGTGGACCTATGTCTTCCCAGGTGGCTCAGATGGTAAAGAATCTGCCTGCAATGTGGAAGACCCGGGTTCAGTCCCTGAGTTGGGAAGATTCCCTGGAAAAGGGAATGGCAATCCACTCCAGTATGCTTCCCTGTAGAATTCCATGGACAGTGGAGCCTGATGGACTACAGTCCATGCGGTTGCAAAGAGTCAGACAGAACTGAGTGATTAACACACACACACACACACACACCGACCCCCCCACACACACAGTGGAACTATATGTAACTGTGTTCTGTATTTTCCAAGTCTCCTGTATATGTGTTATCACACTTTCATAATTCCAAAAAGTAATGTTGTTTTTTTTAAAAAGGTAAGCTATGAGCTAGAAGTAAAGTTTACTCCATCCATGAATAGAATTTAGAACAGTACAAACAGTATGATATGGTCCTTACCTTTTCAGGAACATTCAAGAATCTTTTCAGTTCAGTTCAGTTGCACTTGTGTCCGACTCTTTGAGACCCCATGAGTCGCAGCATGCCAGGCCTCCCTGTCCATCACCAACTCCTGGAGTTCACTCAAACTCATGTCCATCGAGTCGGTGATACCATCCAGCCATATCATCCTCTGTCGTCCCCTTCTCCTCCTGCCCCAATACCTACCAGCATCAGGGTCTTTNAAAGATGCTCAACATCACTCATTATCAGAGAAATACAAATCAAAACCACAATGAAGTACCATCTCATGCCTGTCAGAATGGCTGCTATTAACAAGTCTACACACAATAAATGCTGAAGAGGGTGTGAAGAAGAGGAACCCTCTTACACTGTTGGTGGGAATGCAAACTAGTACAGCCCCTATGGAGAACAGTGTGGATTCCTTAAGAAACTGGAATAAATTTTGCTTAGTCTAAACTAATCATGGTAACTTCATTTCCTTGGTCAGTGACTGGTTTAGGAAAGTGTTTTCTGGGTACAATTTCTCTGGGCTTACCAAGATTGAGGAGAAAAAACTTTTTCTATTTTGGGATATTGCCATCTACATGCTATGCATATGTTGGTCCCAGTTACTATGGGGTCATGATGAAAGTCACTTTTAGAAGACAAATCAACAGAGCAAGAATAACATAGCAGAAATACAAAAAGAATTTGGGTCTTTCATAATGTCATAAATCACTCAGTTGACCAGTGCTGAAACCATCCTATCTCTGAAGACTTTGGTATATGAGATACTAAATTTCCTTATCACGTAGGGCATTTGAGTTGGTCTTCTCCTATTTTTGGCTGAAAGTATCTTAATTGATACAAAGTGGAGTAGAAATTAATCTATCTCATGCTATAATTTGTTGCTGGTGATGGTGGTGGTAGTCACTGGTTGTGACTAAGATAATGAAAAGGCTGGAGACACTCAAAGAAAAATTTGAGCCTTTGAATATTTTGGGGAGAAGGAGGGAAGAAAGTGTGATATGGAGCTAGATGAACAATCAGGAGTGTAAGACTTTCTTTTATTTGAAGTGTCTAGGATTATCAATTACATAAAAGAATTCTCTGGGAAGTTGCTAAAGACAGAGGCCTATGAAACCTGATCTATAAAGTCATATAACAGTGTTAAGTTAAAAATCCTCATTCTTTGAGGGGATATTCAGGATCCTAGTTGGAGTAAGCAAATTCAGTTGAGGGTTACTCTTTAGTTTCAGAAGATCCCTTAAAAATCCCCAAAATTTGTCTTGGACATAAGAATAAATATTGTTGATATTATCCACACTATTACTGAGGGCATTCATTGTCATAGTTGTGACGATTCTCAGCTGAGTACTAATCTAGTACCAGGGAAAGATGCCTGCATGGACTTACTTATAAGAATGCTCTATAGTGACAAGTATAAGAGGCAGAAAAATTGTTAAAATGGTTAGAAATTTTAGAGGCACACCTAACCTGCAAGGCTCAGTGCAAAAGGAAAGTGGGAGACTCATAGTTCAAATATTAAGAATTTCAGGTGTTACTGAGGAAACCAGAATGGAAAGAAACACATGTAACCCCAATGTTCATTGCAGCACTGTTTACAAGAGCTAGGACATGGAAGCAACCTAGATGTCCATCAGCAGATGAATGGATAAGGAAGTAGTGGTACATATACACGATGGAATATTACTCAGCTATAAAAAAAAAACACATTTGAGTCTGTTCTAATGAGGTGGATGAAACTGGAGCCTATACAGAGTGAAATAAAAAAGAGAAACACCAATACAATATATTAATGCATATATATGGAATTTAGAAAGACGGTAATGACAATCCTATATGCAAGGCAGCAAAAGAGACACAGATGTAAAGAATAGACTTTTGGACTATGTGGGAGAGGCAAAGGTGATATGATTGGAGAGAATAGCATTGAAACATGTATATTACCATATGTAAAATAGATGACCAGTGCAAGTTCTATGCATGAAGCAGGGCACCCAAAGCCAGTGCTCAGGGACAACCCAGAGGTATGGGGTGAGGAGGGAGGGGGAGG
>SJYA01003264.1:365898-381171 GCA_006410615.1 Neotragus moschatus
GATTGAATCACTCAGTATGAAGAACATGATATTCCTTGGAAATAAATTATAAAACCTTAAATACTGGACAGCATTCCTCTCTGTTTCCTAAGTTGTTTAAATAATATATAAAACTCATAAGGATTTATGGACATGTCCATTTATATAGATATATAAATAAGTATAGAAAGCTAGACACTGAAATATAAGCTCTAGCTATTTTGGAGCTCTATGATTCAATAAGACTTTTTCCTCTTTATTTTTCTTCTCTAAATTTTACAGTTTTTGAAATAAGGTTTAGGTTGTGTAATTTCAAAAATCCACAATAAATATTTTTCTTTAAGTTACTAGTTAGCTGCATGTTTTGCGTGTGAATTTTTTTCAGGAAGCCAGTACAAATGTATTTGGTAAAACATAGACATAAGAATAGTGAATGTAGCAATTGCCCTTTGATTTCAATATGACTTGATCGGAATGTACAACTGGTTTCATAAATGCAACCACAAAGAAAAATGTTTTCAAAAATTAATAAAAGTTATAGATAAACAGCATGTGCACATGCCAAATATAGAATAATGTAATGAACTTTATTCTTAAATAATTAAATGGTGCTTCATAAATTGTTTCAAATGGCAAAAATTCTGTTTTAAAATTTGCTATATGTTCATTAAATAAGCCATATTATCATATTTAAATTCCTTTATAGGTTTATATTTTTATTAAAGCAATGCATGCCCATAGTTTATAGATTTTCAAACAGGTTTAATTGAGACGAAGGAATAAAGGAAGAAATGTATTTTACATCACAATAGAGGGTATGTGTGTATGTGAGTGTGTGCTATAACTCAAGTAAGTTTAAGAAAAAAATAATTACCCTTAATGTCTACAATGCACCTTTAAAATTATGTTGGTCATAATAGCCATATGTAGGCTTATGAATATACAAGCCCATGTAGGGCTTCCCTGGTGGCTCAGTAGTAAAGAATCTGCCAGCTAATGGAGGAGATATAGATTCAGTTCCTGGGTTGGGAAGATCCCCTGGAGAAGGAAACAGCACCCCACTCCAGTATTCTTGCCTGGGAAATTCCATGGACAAAGGAGCCTGGCAGGCTATAGCCCATGGGGTCACAAAAGTCAGACACGACTTAGTGACTGAACAACAACAACATATATATATGTTGCCGTGCCACACAGCTTGTGAAACCTTAGTTTCCTAACCAAGGATTGAACTTGGGCCCTCCACAGTGAGAGCATGCAGTTCTGACCACTGGACTACCAATTCCCTGTAATGTACTTTTTTTTCTTTCTGGCTGCACTGTGCAGCGTGTGGGATTTTAGTTCCCTGATCAGAGATCTAACATGAGTCCTTTACACTGGAAGCATGAAGTCTTAACCACTGTACTGCCAGGGAAGTCCTCTTGCAGTGCACTTTGATGTTTTCTCTCATGTTGTAAAAAATGCTGGTGGTGACTCATTAATCTTTCAATTCATTAAATGATTTTAACTTATAGTTTGGTTCATAGCTATAAATAATGCTTATATTATGACTTCTTGATGTTTCCATTTTAGACATTATCTATGATTTTCCATTTCAGAGAATAAACATTTAGCCCTCTTTTACCTACATCATCTTTTGGTACACTTTATGCTCTAGCACTCCACTTGCCCTCTCCCACTTTCAACTTTCTCCTAATATTGATTTGGTCAATATCCAACATTTACATAATGATAACTATGTAAATGCAACTAGTGGCTCAGCCATATTGAATTTTGTCAAATGCTTTTTCTACATCTCTTGAGTTTGCCTTGACTTCTTACATTTGCTAGAACCACCATTACATTGCCAAACGTAAGTTGTGAAAGTGCACATCTTATCTTGTTCCTGATCTTAAAGGGAAAGCTTTGGTCTCAACATTATCAACAATTAGAGAGGATGATGATGTACACATTTTTCAGGTCTCAGAATTTATGGAATTGCGGGGGTGGGGCTTAAATTTTGGTATTTCCAAACTGGCTTTCTTAGAAAGCAAGAAGAACCAGCCACCAAAGCAAAATATCATAATGGGAAACAAAACATTATTTTGTATTCTCTGCTTCTCAAATTCAAGGAGGAGTCTATTTCACAGTCTATTCAATACACTTCTCTCAGAATTACTATGTGAACTTCTCACAGAAGACAAGCCTTGCATTTAACATTGAAGGACACTGAACAGTAGTTTTAATGGCCAGACAATACTAGGGTTATGAAGAGAAAGAAAAAAGGTGCTGCACACTCCTTCTTACCCCCAAACTAATTGAACACCCTTTCCCTTTATGCTTTGTGCATAAGGTCTTTTGGTTCCCTGCCTCTGAGTCTCCTCCGTTGGTTCTTCATCAACCAGGCATTGTTTGCCCAACACTAGCTAGTTGAGAGCTCTTTTGGAGCAGTTTGAGAGCTGCTTTGGAGAAGATTGTGAGGGTATAATACCTTTTTAACAGTATTTTTTGCCTTTTTGTTTTTAACAGTTTGCGATATCAGACACTCAGCGGGAGGAGTAAGAGGACCAATAAGGCATGACCAAGCATACAAGGATAGGCCACTAAGGATAACCGAACAAAGGCAGCCAAGAGGGAGAATGGCATTGAAATGGTGGGCTAAGAAGAGGAGAAGGATAGACTAGGAAAGGGGCTGAGGGAAAGGTGGTGGAGGCCGGTGTGACCAAGGGGAGAAAATGTTGAAGAAGCAGGATGAGCTACGGACCTGCGTAAAGGTGAAAGGGTGAAGACCGCTGAAAAGTTTGCCTTGGAGAGAGCTAGGCTTGAGTGGGGGCGGGGGTGGGGAGAAGAGGGCGTGCTCGGCGCATGCGCCTGAAGCACATTGCAGCTACCCTGGAGGCGGCCCTCTCCGAATATCAGCGTTGCGACTGGAGGCAGGGCTGGTCCTCATCCTGCTGTCCACTGCCACCTTGGCCTGCTCTTAAGCCGCGAACTCTGTGCCGCCGTTCCCTTCACCGTATTTTGGGACGGCTGGCGCTAAGAATTTATGCTATGACCTTCGATTCAGCCAGGAGGTAAAGGAACGACATAGGGGAAGAACATGGAGGGTGGAGGAGGGAACTCGGGCCAGGGGGATCCTTAATTTGTGTGTTCTCCCCTTTCACAAGAGGAAAAAATGGGGGACAGTACGGGCCTCAGACCTCCAAAAGGATTTTGACCATTTAGTTCCCATTGTGAAAGTAATACAGAGTTCTTTCCTCTAATCAAGGTTGAGCACCTGGGTGTCGGCATTTTCCATAATGTTCCCTGCGTTAAATTTTTTTTGATTTCCTCATATGCAGTAGAAGATGTATTTAAAGGTCGGGGCTGTAGTACTAGGCGATTATGAGAGCTTTCTTTGCCTTTGTTCAGGGTGGTAGGTCTTTTTATGGAAACCGAGGGTACTCTAAGCCCCTCCCTGGGAGTCAGGGCGGACTCTATCTAGAGCTGGCATCTGCTCTGAGCACCTGCAAGCTTTGACGTCTTTCTTGTATTCCACTTCCCTAGTTTATCACACGTACCCCTATTAAGGAAGGCTGGTAATGGCTCTCCTTTATTGAGCACTGGGGCACAATTGTAGGGAGAAGCACATCTAGATATCATCAGGAACTTATATATAAAAAACGGAGGTCGGGGACAGACGCGGTGCGCAAGTATAGTTGAGAGTGTGAAGATGCACGACGCGGTAGCATGCAGGTATACAGTCGTGTTTTGGTAACCGTGGGGGATTGGTTCCAAGACTCCCGCGAAGACTAAATTCCGCGGATGCTCAAGTCTCCTATATAGAATGGCTTAGTACAGTTAGTCCTTCTTATCCGCGGAGAGTCCACTGTATTTGTGGTCTGATGTGCGGGGAGGTGGGGCGGGGCGGGGACGCTCCACTGGGGACAGCCGGAGATACGCATGCGCAAGGCTTGGGGCGCTGAGTGGGTATCGAATGCGTATTTAAGAAAGGAAAGTTGTTGGTGGTTGGTACCCGCGGGAGTGAAGCTGCGCATGCGCGTTTAAGACGACATTGTGAAGGTTGGATTTAACGCGAGGGAGAGAGGCGCGCATGCGTATTTCAAGCGAAATGACGAGAGGAGGCGCGCAGCGTACGCGTAATTAAGATTGCAAAATGGCGAGGGGGGAGGTAAGTTGTCTTTTTGCTTGGCCATTTTGGTCTAGGAGGGCCTGCAGAGGAGCAGATGGACCTTTCTAGTTGGGTGAGGGGATCAGCCTGAGCCGGAGCTGTCCTAGGCTGTGGCTAGATCCACTAGATACTGACTCAGAATCTCAGCCCCTCTCTGGCCTATGAATAGTGCGGGTTTAAAAATGCGGAGGCGATGATGATTTTACAAAAGGTTGCAGCAGCTGGCTGTGTGTAAGAAATGCGTAAAAACGCGAGCACTTCGTGACAAGGCCACGTTCGGGCAGTACGCCTCTGGAGGGCTCTCTGTTGGACTTGGAGATCGTGGGTCGGTGTCCTTGGCTCTGGACACCTCTCATTCCATCAGAGTAGCAGAACTCAGTGGTGGCAATACTGTGAGAATCTACAGTTGGTCAGAAGCCCTTGATTTTCTCCCCTTAGGTTGTAGGGGTGAGAATTTGGCTGTTTCCAAGTCCTTGTTCCGCTTTGCTTTAAACCTGGGATCTAGGCGAATGGTGATGGTAGTATGTAGGTGACCTGAGTTTCACACCCTGTCTTCTAATTTTTTTTTTTTTCTGTAGAACTTTGAGCACGGTTTCATCTAGGGGGACGATTTTATTTTATTTTTAGGCAGCAGCACTGTCATGGGTCTCAGAGGGCTGTCAGTAAAGATCTATTGTTAATCATCGCTAAAACTAGTAACTTAGCAGTTAAATATGTAGAAGAAAAGGCACAGGATTCAAAATTGAAACAGGCCTTTTCAGTAATCCTACCTGTGATCTGATACTGGTCTTTCTCTTTCTCGGGGCCTGTTTGCCTAACTATAATAATAATTAAGCTTAAACGTATTTGGAGCTTAAACTATGTGTCAGGTACTGGGTCTACATGCTTTTACACATGCCTTAACTAATTTAGTACTCTCCAGAGTCTTATGAAATAGCAGTACCATTATTCATCTTTTACAAATGAGAAATCTTAGGGATACAGATAAAGTAAATACAAGGCTTTATATCCTTTTGAGTGACTGAGATTGGATTTTTATCCAGGTAGTATGGCTTCAGAATTCTGTTCTTAAACATTATATTTATCCACCAAAATTATGGGGCAAATTTAAAGGACCCTCCACTTACGATTTCAAATTTTATTAATAACTTAACTTATGCTATTTAAGAAAGGAGACCTATTTGCTAATTTTTACTCAGTGCATTGTATAAGGTTACATATGTGGAAGACAAAAAGTAATGTATTGATCTGGAGCCTGGTGGGGTGGTCATCCTTACCTACCCTTGTCTTCTATGCTTTTTGTTCTGCAGAGGGTTTAAAATGGCCGACTGCGGCAGGCTGGACACACCCTTCTTGTTTTGCCAGATTTGAGATCTGGTCTGATGCTTTGAGACAACCAGTCATTTGCTGCAGTAGAGATTTTTTCCATACCCATTATTAATATTTTGGTGTTTGATAGCAGTGTTAATTGTAAAGGAAAGAAAATTGTAATTTTCTTTATTATAATAAAAGACAGAAAATACATGGATTTCATTTATTATTTGGTTGGGATAGATTCGTTTGTAGTGAAATTACTATGTCAAAGGGTATGCACATTTTTAACACTTAATATGTATTGCCAAGTTTCTTTCTGAAAAGATTGTACCAATTTACACCAGCATTGGGTAGTCAAAAACGTCATTTTAATGGATTAAAAAACAGTATTACTTTAATTTTGCATTTCTTTGGTTTAAGTTTGGATTCTTTTTTCCTCCATATGTTTCTTAGTAGCTTGATTTTTCTTTCATATGATGTTATTTCATGTCTTAAATGATTTATCAGTTGGAGTTTTAGTTTTATTATTATTTTCTATTTGAATGTGTTCTATAAATAAAGGCTATTACTCAAATTTCTGTAATTTATAAATATGTACTCCAGGTTATTGTTTGCCTCTTAATTTTTGTATTTAAATTTTTTGGTTACTAGAAATTTGAAATCATGTGGTCAAATCAGTCAACTGTTTTGTGGTTTTTCTTCCACTAAGTTTGAATAGTTCCGTCAGTCTAGAAATGTGGTAAATATTCATTGTAGCTTCGTCTGAGGGGAAAATATGAGGGAAAAAGATCCATAATTTCACCACACAGAGATAACCAGTGTTAATAAATGTATTCACTTCTTTTCATTCTTTCTGAATTTTTCTACAGGGATCATATATTTATACTATTTTATGTCATGTTTTGTGTTTATAATGTGCATTTTTCCATGTTAAATATTTTTGTAATTGTCATTGAATGGTCTCATGATATTTTATTGTGTGGAAGTACTTAAGATTTTCAGTATTTTAAGTTAATGATTAATGTCTTTTCATTTAGTTTTTATTGTTTCTCTCTTTTGAGTTATTCTTTATATTATAGAGTTAAGAATTAGAATTACTCATCAAAAGCTTTGAACACTTTAAAGACCTGCCATAATAGCATTCCAAAACATTATGTCAATTTTTGTACCCGTTTAGTTACATTAAGAAATGGCAACCCACTCCCATTATTCTTGCCTGGAGAATCCTATGGATAGAGCAGCCTGGCAGCTACAGTCCATAGGGTCTCAAAGAGTTGGACATGACCGAAGTGACTTAGCAGCAGCTACATAAAATTTTTTTATTTTGGTAATTTTACATGTGTAAGGATGGTATCTTTGATTTATGGTACATTTCTCTGTATTATTGATGAAGCTGGATTCTCAAATGCTAATTATTAGCTGCTGTTTCCTTTTGTGAACTATTCACCTTGGGTCTGAATGCTGTATATTTGTAAGAGCTCTATATTATGTGCTCTGTATAAAGAATCTATTACCCCTTGTCATTTGTTGCACATACACATCTGGTATATGTTTGTTGCCATTGAGTATGAAGAAATAAGACAACTACTGCATGGAGTACATGTGAAATTCTTGGTAGCCATTTTGAGATAACATTTATCTGTTCTTTAAATAGATAGCTATTTCTTTTTATCTGAAAGGAAAGCACTGATTGCTGCACAGCAGTGATGCTCCCTGGTTATGGGTGTGGGGAGAAGACATGGCAACCAACGTAGATAAGACACAAAATGGTAGCCTAGCCACCCTTCCCACATCCATTGGGGGACTTATGTTATGAGTGATCTGGGGGAAGATATGTACAAGGTGTAATGTTCACATTTGTAGATGATATGGAACTCTTTGGAGATGTAATGTAGTAAGAGGAGCAAACCAACAGCTGAGAAGACATTGTGCATGTGGGCTGACAAATGGCAGAATGAAACAGGGAAGAAAAGAGCAATGTAATGACTTTAGGGGAAAGTGGTATGTTAAGTGTAGAAAATAGTGGCCTCAGAGACACTGGGTCCCAAGACAGGGATCTCAGTGTAAATGGAAACAGTTTATTGATGTCATCAGTTCAGTTTGCTGGTGCAGAGACAAAAGAGCCATTAAAAACCTAGGCCTTATTAAGAACTGTGTGACACACAAAAATTTCATCCTATCTTTGTATAAAAGCACATGAACCAAATGATTAGTTAACACTAGTAATCTTTCCTCAAGGAGTCTCTTACTACTTCACTGAATTTGAGAAGGTGTTGGGAAGAGTGTGTTACTTCTTTTTCATTTTTCTTATTTCTAATACGGAAGTGATTTAGATTATATATTCTCAAAGATCTTGGAGAGTGGTAAGGTATTTTATTTTGGTTTCCTGAAACTGTGTCTGTTATTTATGGTTCAGAATCTGTTTAATTATATTTACTAATTAGACCATTCTAAATTATTATTCCCACTCCATGAGCTATATATTATCTCCTTTATATTTAGTCACATTTTTTCAGTTAAGGGGGATTATTGGATATAGAGGTGTCAAGTGAGCTGTTACTGCTTTTTGTTACCTAGTTATATGGAATTAATCTAGTTAGTTGTAAATTCCCATTTTTCAGCATTTTTTCAGGTAGTTGCAGAATAGGCTTTGTGTGTGGTGGGAAGGTTGGAGTATAATAAGCAAAATGATACAAAGTAACAGCAACAAAGCTTGTTTTGTAGAGGTGTTTGAGAAGGTCCTTTACTGGAGGTCTGTACCTACGTTAAGAGTGAGAGTCCTATTTTATGTCATGCCAGTGTTTAGTTCCCAAATTCATTTATGATCAGGAGTTAGAGAGAGCCTGCATATTTGAAATAGCCCCAAAGCACTTAACCTTTGATTTCTTCAGTTTGTTCCTCCCCTCTCTTGATGTTACAGCCCGCAGCAGCCTGGAGCAGCGCCCCCTGGAAATGAATTTTACATCGGCCATTATAATACAACCTGATAAGTGTTACAGCACTTATCAGGTTGTATTGTAATTGTCTGTGTATATGCCTGTCTCCCTTCCTGTGTTATCAGTTAGACTGTGAGCTCCTTGAGGGCAGGGACAGTGTCTTCATCTCCAGAGTCCAGCCTGGCACATTCGTAGGCCTCAGTAAATGTTTATTGGATGAATAAATGAATGGCTCATCAACAAACATTTATTGTGTGCCTGCTAACGTGATCTCCACAGGCTCTGAATTGTCAACTGTTTCTTCAAAATGTGTGTAGTCAGAAACTTGCTGTTTCTTTCTAGTTATGGATATATCTTCTCAAGAATTTCTCATGAGATAATGCTATTTTTATGTTTGGATTTCAGTCCTTGATATTTACAGATGTTGCTACTATTGCTGCTGCTGACAGTCTCTTCCTTGGTGGAACCTGGGTGAAAGCTATCAGATCAGGAGCCTCATCCTTACTGTCTGGTGTTTGCTAAATGGTTCCTCTATGTAGATTCATCCTCTTTTCACTCCTCCTCAGGTCCTCCAAATGGTATTCCTATGTAGGCTTCACATTCTAGATCAGAGGTGGACAAATACAGCTCATGGTCTGCTTAGTTGTGCAAATAAAGTTCTGTTGGAACACAGCTATGCTTATTTGTTGATGTTTTGTCTGTGGCCTCTTTGACCTACAACAGCAGAGTGAGGAGCCACATCAGAGACATGGTGACCCTCAAAGCCTAGCCCTGGAGAAAGATTGCCTATCCTATCTTGGATCATTACTCAACAGTTGTGGCTTCATTCCCCTCCCCATTCACTAGAGATACTTTTAACATCTCAGAAACTCATTTATTTACCTCATTGATCATTATGATGAGTCTTCTTCCTGTTTTACAGATGGGCCAATCAGGACACACTTCAAACTAGGAGATTGATTATAAGGCTTTCCCTAGAGTCCTGCAGTCTGTCAGTTGTACCATGTCCTTCAACATCAAGTTTTGAGCTTCAACCCTAGAAATTAAAATTTCTTTTGTTATATCTTAACTTCAAGCATATGGACATATCATGCTTTGGTTCCTTATCCCTTGCCCCCCTCCTTCCTACACAGCTCTTTGCAGTGAGAATGTGGAAAATAAGGAATTCATATGAGATAAAGCAGAAAAGTAGGCTGAGGCAAATGTTTAGAGGTTCTGAATGTTAATTTTTAACTGAGAAATGGAATTTCTGAAATATTCACTTATTCAGACATAACAGATGGTGAGCCTGCACTTCCAGGAACTTAGGGCCCTCCTCTCCCAGCCTTCCCTAACCTACCGCACGTTGTGTTGGTAACCTGCCTGAGTATATTGTCATTCATTTCACTTCATTAAAAAGTTGGAGAGTTCCAAGTCTGATGCAAGAAATCTAGATCTAAAAAAGCAAAATGAAGAGAATGAGAGTCTCATTCTAGCAGTAAAATGGAGGGAAAGACCTTACAGTGTTATTTGCAAGCTGCTTGCTGGACTTTTAGTGACATTTTATTATGAAAATATACAGAAAAATTGGAAGAATTGACATTGAAAACTTGTATACTCACCACCTAGATGGTACAATTAACATTTTGTTGTATTTGTTTTATTGCCTATCCCTCCATCTTTGTTGGGTGAGTTTTTAAAAGTACATGTGTTGTCATCTATTTTGATTTCATCTGTATCTGACCCATCATGGTGCTGAAAAATAATTTCTTTTGGTTCTTATCTGTTATTTTCCAAGTTGGCATGGATATTGTGTATAAACATATCTGCCTGGGAATAAGTCTCAAGAAGAGAAGACATTTTGTTTCCTAAAGAAAATGGATGCAGCTCATCATTGTTTACTGGAAATAGGAGAACGAAAAATGGAAGTTCAGATCCAGCATCAGTAAATGCTTCCAGTAATATACTGCCCTACACTTCATTCACTTCACTGGCTTGGGGGGAGAGGGAGCAGGTTGTTCCCTGAGCAACTTCCACTTGATTCTTTAAGAACTGAGGAAGGAGAAACAACGAAGTGATAGCAAGTGCCACTGATGTGATAGCATTAGCCCAACTCATTGGAATTTTAGTAAATGGGTTTTTAAAATTGGGGCTGCTGTTTAATAATATTATCTTGGACCTTCTCTGTTGGCAACAGCTGCAGACTCAAAGGAGGCACCATGAACTGAAACCTTTTTTATAGTGAATATGATAATAGTAAATGTTACCTGTTTGTGTCTGTCTCCTTTCATTTAAGTTCAAAGGCAGAGGCTATATCTTGTGCATATTTGTAATTCTCTTAAGTAAAAAATATCTGTATTCATAAAATAAATGCAATATTACCCTTAACATCTATCACATGGGCAAAGGTTTTAAAATGTTACACTAGTGTTGGTGGGATGGAAAGGCAGTGGCACCCCACTCCAGTACTCTTGCCTAGAAATCTCATGGGCAGAGGAGCCTGGTAGGCTGCAGTCCATGGGCTCGCAAAGAGTTGGGACACACTGAGTGACTTCACTTTCACTTTTCACTTTCATGCATTGGAGAAGGAAGTGGCAACCCACTCCAGTGTTTTTGCCTGGAGAATCCCAGGGCCGGGGGAGCCTGGTGGGCTGCCGTCTATGGGGTCGCACAGAGTCGGACATGACTGAAGTGACTTAGCAGCAGCAGCAGCAGTGTTGGTGGGATAGATCCAATTTCCGTGTAATCCTTTGTAGGAGCAATTTGGCAATATATATTAATGGCCAACAATAAATGTTGCATGTCCTTTGACCTAGCAGTATCATTTCTAGGGCTATACCCTAAATATTCTAAATAAATCTTAAATGTTCTTCAAAAATATTCTAAGGATATTTTAAAAGATTTAGGTATGGGAGTGTTCATAGCAATAAAAATGGAAAAAATTTACCCGTTCTTTAATAGGAATTTGAATTTGGTGTATTCATGTAATAATACAACATAGGCATTAAAAATTGTCTTGTAGATGAATTTTTGACTTGGAAAGATGTACCCAATATATTAATTGAAAGAAAGGCTATGGTTTCATCCAGTTTGTTAAATAAAATGCATGCATATGGAATGTAGAAAGATGGTACTGATGAATCTATTCACAGGGCTGCAGTAGAGACAGACATGAACAGACTTTCGAACACAGTGGATGAAGGAGTGGATGGGACGAATGGAGAGAGTAGCATTGAAATACAAACATTACCATATGTAAAATAGATAGCAAGTGGGATTATACTGTGACACAGGGAGCTCAACCCAGTGCTCTGTGACAATCTAGAGGGATGGGATGGGGAAGGAGATGGGAGGGGGATTCAGGAGGAAAGGGACATATGTATACCTGTGGCTGATTCATGTTGATGTATGGCAGAAACAAACACAATATTTTAAAGCAATTATCCTCCAATAAAAAGAAAAAATTCATGTTTGTACATGTACATAAAAGTTATAAAGAAGAATATATCCCAAGTGTTAAACTTTCTGGGATTCTATGACTTTTGCTTTCTATTAATGTATTTCTGGAATTTTTTTTCTCACGGTATTTATGACCAGCAAAGTTAAGACAAACATTGAAATGGTTTCCATTTTGAAATTTGCTGACCCGAACAGAAGTGGAATAAATGGGTTGGTGAGGAAGCTGGGAACTGGAGCAGTTTAGTTTGGAAAAGAGCTAGGCCAGGTGGGAATAGGGTAGGGTGGAAATAAGACCTCTATCTTTAGAGAAAGGTACTAGCTACTAACTATTCTTGGTTCCTTAGTGTAGACATTTCATGAGTCAGGCTTTACACTTATTGTGTATTTCCCAATTAGGACCTATACACATTCCTTTACCACCCCTGCCCCTTTGGACTTAATAAGCTAAAAAATTGCTGATGGGAACAGCTCCTTATGGGTGTGCAGCAGTGGCTGCTTTACTTTATCCAATAAAGAAAAGGCTCAAACCCATCAAAACTGCCTCACCCTCACCCTCCAACACTTACACTGTCCAGTATGAATCTTCCTAACTTACGGTGGGAGAGCTTTCTCTTGGGCTTCATTATCACTAGTAAATTATAGGACACTGTATTCTGTTTAACTGTAGGTGAAACAGTTAAACCCTGAGAAACTGCTCCTTGGGTCTTTTGGGATTTGAAAGTTGCCTGCACCTCCCTGCATGCAGTAAGAGGAAGTCTAGTTATAGTAGTTCGTGTTGCCAGCATCTAATGATAATTAATATCCTGAGCTTTGGGTCATCACTGAATTGCTAGATTTCTGGGTTTGCTTTTCATGCAAAGCAGCTAGGGACTGGGAAACTTAGAGGCAGTAGGCTGCTCCCTTAGAAAGAACCCTTTGGGGATTTTGGCTTATCCTGTATGGGCCTCAGGTCTCAGAGCCCCATTCCTCCTCGTGGTTGGGTCTTGGAGGTAGAGGACTAGCCATGGGCCTACCTAGCTCCTCGTGGTCCTTTTGGTAATATACACAATTGATAAGGGAAAAGATATTTCTATTCCTTTTCATGTATGGGTAAGGTGAGTCCTGGTGGGAGTTGAGATTGTGAATGACAGGCCTTGGTCCAGAGCCCAGGGTTTTGTTACCTTTCCTTATCAGTGTGAACCAAGTGCCATATGATTAGATGGAGGTTTAGTTCACTTTTAGTCAGGAATATGGAATAAAGTGGCAACCCACTCCAGTGTTCTTGCCTGGAGAATCCCAGGGACAGAGGAGCCTGGTGGGCTGTTGTCTGTGGGGTCGCACAGAGTAGGACACGACTGAAGCGACTTAGCAGCAGCAGCAGCATGGAATAAAGAGTAATAATTGCCAGACAGAAGGGCCCCTAAGATACCAAGTTGACCTCCATCCAAAGATAGGATATTGATTGAGCTCTGAAGAGGGTAGGCAGCTAGGAGGATCTGCATTATTTCAGATCTGAGTTCTAATGCTTTGGTATATTTACTTGGTGCCTCTGTATCCAACATGTCTCATGTAAAAATAAATAAATATTTAACCCATAAAAAAAAAATAGAGGCAAGGATCCTTATTAAATGTGGGTGTTGTAAGAGTCTTTGCTGGATAAAGAAGATAATTGTGATGCTAATAATAGTGCTTGACAAGAGCGAATTCTGAGGTCCATGGTTTGGACTAGATGACTTGTCTAAGGTGGTAAAAGTAAAATTAAAGCTAGATGTCATACTTTGACTGTTCTTACCTTTGTTTCTTCTTCCTTCTCCCTATCCTACAGGTGACACCAAACTTGATCAGAAACAATGCCACAGGTGAAGAGGTATATTGAGCCCTGCCTGGCCAGTGAGGTTACTAGAGAATCGGAAGAGGCTCAAGTCAGCATCCTGCACGTGGTTATCAAACCACTGTGAAGTCTTAGTAAGTGGTCAGTGGCTCTGGTGGGCTTGCCCAGTTAGTGGGAAGGGTCAGGAAATGTAGTCTTACTAGGCCTAGGCAGTTACTTTATATATTCCCATTATGACATGAAAAAAGTCTTAAAATATTCAGACTATTCTAGCGACTACTGAGCCTAACCTCTTCTTTTCCCATTCTTGCATTTTTGCAGATGATCTATTACAAGATCATAGCTAGTTGGTATAGAAAATAGATTTGAATCCTAGCCCAGTACTGTGTCTTCCACCTAGTGCTTTCTCTAGATTCCATCTAAGTCCATGGAGGCCATGTGAGACAAATATTTTTATTCTACACTGTGAAAGGTTTTTTTAATAGCCTCTGAGATTGTGCTCCTCTAATAAGGAAATGTCCATGATGTAAATTTTTTATTATTCATATAGTCACCTGGGATACTTGTTAAAAATGCAGATTCTTGGGCAACTAGAAACCTTGTCACTGGTCAAGAGCAACAAGTAACAAGTAAGACCTACTTGTCACTTATCCTGAGGCATCGTGCCTAGTGGGTTTACCAGCAAGCCAGAATGAAGCATTGTTGCCCTGGATGTCCTTGTGAGATGGTTGGGAAGTCTTGGTAAGTTGCTGGTGGTTTGGTGGGGTTCCCCAGTTGGTAGAAAAGAGATGGTTCTGATGTGGCACTTTCCCTCTTCCTTCAACGTATATTTATTAGGTGCTCACTGAGTGCTGGAGACTGTTCTAGATATTAACAAAGTCCTACCATCATGGGACTCTCATTCCTGTCAGAGTAGACAAAAGAATAAATAACCAATAAATAGTGTATCATAAATGTTAAATCAGAAGTTTTTCCATTTTGGTGTAAAAATGGCATTAAAAATTGTTGAGTTGGACCTAAAAATACTGTGTTTTTCTCCCCCCTTCCCATTCTACTGTTTAGTACCTTCCACCCTCTCTCAGTGCAACGAAGGCTGACCAAACTGAGTATAGGAGGGTCACGGATGATGAAAGCAATCTTTTTCCTTTTTGTAACCCCTCACTAGGCTGAACTGTGGAGAATATCTTCGAAAAGTGTTTTAAGAGTCTACCAAATTTTCCATGTGAGTGCCCGTGCAGCAGAAGAGTGGGTCTTCTCAGTGGTTAAGGTAACACAGTGATTAAGGTAAGTGGAGGAGGAAAGACTGACATTGTCTTGACTCCTATCAGGGAGGCTTGTAGGGATGTCATTTCTAGGGGCCAGTAATTTTAAAGCCTGCAGTTTAGTCTACGATATATCCTTCTCAAACCAGTTGGGGTGGGTTATATGCTTACCCAGTCTGAGATCACCCTGCAGAGGATCAGAAGAATTGAAATGGTTCCTAAGTAGGCGGCATAAGCTGCATGTCATAAATAATGTCAGCATGCACTGATTACAGTCCCTTTGGTGAGAGTCTGTTCTTTCAAACCAGACTTACTGAGAGTTTTTCTCTGTCAGCCTATGGAGCTGCATACATCTTGTCAAAAGCCAGCTCATTAGCAGAAGCTTAT
>SJYA01003264.1:381791-403047 GCA_006410615.1 Neotragus moschatus
GATGGTCTTGAGATGGTGCCTTCATAACATAATGTTCTTGGTTTTTCTCTTTGCTGTTTGGATAATTCTGTTGGCACAATTAGGTAGATTAGCCTGCACAGGTAACCTGAATGATAGAAAAGTGGTCTTTTCCCTACAGAAAAGTCGGAAATATTCATTGATACAAAGAGAGTCCCTGAGTTCTGTGTCATTTACCACAACGTATTTTGAAATGACATCGTTTACATATAAGGATATGAATGTTAGCATGCAATTTAAAAAGTCCTGTCACTTTCTCTATATGGGCCCAAATGGGTTGTATAAATTTGGCTTTTCCTGTCTGAATGCCATTTCTGTTCCTAGTACTTCTCTAGCCATGTTATCCATCCTCTCTTGCTTTTGTGACAGCAGGTCTGTTGTTTTTTCTTTTTCTTTTCTCTTTAGGCTAGTCATCTAGCACCTACACACAGCTGTTGGAAATTTCTGAAATCATATAATATTAATAGTAGTGCTTATCAGTTAAAGGCGCCTTTTATGTTCTAGGCAAGTGCTTTATACATATTTGTTATCTAATTTTAAATTAACTCTGGGAAGTAGGATGTTTTTTCCTCCTTTATAGATAATGAAACTGAAGATCGGAGAGGTGTTGCCACCCATGTAAAACAGACAGCCAGTGGTAGAGCTCGGTGTCACACTCTCTAGCATGAAAACAGTCATAGACAATATGGAAACAAGTGGGTAGGACTGTGTTCCAATATAACTTCATTAACAAAACCAGGTAGCAGCCCAGATTCAGCCCATGGACCATAGCATGCCGTCCTTGCTCTACAATTTATATACATAAAGTCTTTAAGACAGGAAGACTTCTTTCTGGCTTACTTCACTCATATGGAATTTAGAAAGATGGTAACGATAACCCTGTATGTGAGACAGCAAAAGAGACACAGATGTATAGAACAGACTTTGGGACTCTGTGAGAGAGTGGGAGGGTGGGATGATTTGGGAGAATGGCATTGAAACATGTATAATATCATGTAAGAAATGAATCGCCAGTCTAGGTTCGATGCAGGATACAAGATGCTTGGGGCTGGTGCACTGGGATGACCCAGAGAGATGGTATGGGGAGGGAGGTAGGAGGAGGGGTTCAGGATTGGGAACTCATGTACACCCATGGCAGATTCATGTTGATGTATGGCAAAACAAATACAGTATTGTAAAGTAAAATAAAGTAAAAAAATAAAATAAAAAGATAGGAAGACTTGAGGTGATAAAGCAAACATTCCAGGTGATTTTTATTCAAAATACTTGTAATAACAGTAACACAGCTATACTTAAGTTAGCACTGGAAAATGTCTCATGATCTGTGCATTATGTGCGTGACTTAATAGTCATCTAGATATTGGCTTGAGTTCTTGGTGGAGTAATAGAATCTTCATGGACCATGTTGTTAATATCATTCCTTAAAGGATCCTTCCTTGTCACATGTCTTTCTTTGCATGACTTAGAAATGACTGTCTTTATATTTGTTATTTCTTCTTACTCTTACATTATCATTTCCCGTGTTTGCCTTCTTCAGAATGTCTTCTACCCTACGTAGGCCCAAAAGTGAATCTGATACACAGGTTACTGGGGATATAATCACTCTCCTAGCAGTCAATGTAGGGGGCAGTGTTGGGGGCTATGGCTTTGGTAATTTGCTATATCAAACCCTAAATGGCTTTCAGGATTAGGAGGAATTAATCCTCCCATTGATGTCTCAAAATGTGATCTGGACGTAATAACGGGGATCTCAGTCAAGTAAGTGTTAAACATGGAAGTAAATCTTTTTCTTTGCCCTTTTTGTTGTATTTGTTATATTTAATACCTTTCCTTGAAATGAAACTACCTTGTATTTCCAGAATAAAATTTCCTAGTTTTCAATAATATTGAATTAGGTCTGCTACCTTTGCCATTTTTTAAAAATATAAATTTATTTATTTTAATTGGAGGTTAATTACTTTACAATATTGTATTGGTTTTGCCATACATCAACATGAATCCGCCAGAGGTATACACGTGTTCCCCATCCTGAACCCCCCTCCCTCCTCCCTCTCCGTACCATCCCTCTGGGTCGTCTCAGTGCACAGCCCCAAGCATCCAGTATCATGTATACCTTTGCTATTTTTAGATTTTACTTTCTATTTGATTTTTTACTACTTTGTTTCTATGTTCAAAGTGAGGTTTTAGTTGGAGTGACAGTCTTTGTCAGTNTCCGTACCATCCCTCTGGGTCGTCTCAGTGCACAGCCCCAAGCATCCAGTATCATGTATACCTTTGCTATTTTTAGATTTTACTTTCTATTTGATTTTTTACTACTTTGTTTCTATGTTCAAAGTGAGGTTTTAGTTGGAGTGACAGTCTTTGTCAGTTGTTGATGTTAGGGTCATTAATGAAACCTTGTTGCCTAAGCTTTTAAATTTAGCAGATCTCAGGCATGTCCCATGCCATCCTAAACATCTGTTTAATAAAAAAAAGTTAATAATAAACTGAACTTCCCTGGTGGCTCAGTCAGTAAAGAATCAGCCTGCAATGTGGGAGACCTGGTTCGATCCCTGGGTTGGGAAGATCGTCTGGAGGAAGGCATGGCAATCCACTCCAGTACTCTTGCCTGGAGAAACCCCCATGGACAGAGGAGCCTGGCGGGCTGCAGTCCAGGGGGTCGCAAAGAGTCGAACACAGCTGAGTGACCAAGCACAGCACAAACATATTTTAATTGGCATTATAGTGTAAAAAATAATTTGTATCTGGTATTTGGGTGTTTGTTCGATTGCTGCCCTTCTAAGTTTATGTGAATAATGCTTAATGTGAACATCCCTGTAAATAAGGTTTTGCACATATCCATGTTTGTTTTCTATGGCTGGATTAAAAGTATAATTCCTCTAATGTATGCAAATACCTATTTTTTCCCACATCCTTACTAATATACTATATTATGGCTCTTAAAAATCTGCCAGTTGCAAAGTGAGAAGTGGTCTCCCTTGATATTTTAATTTATTTGATTCCTAATGAGATGGAACATTTAATACCTTTCTTGGGTCTTATTTTTGAGTTTATTTTTTGCAATGAGTTTTAGTCTACCATATATATCATGGATATATTTTCCTCACGTTTTCCTCGATTTGACATAGAAGTTGTTTATATATCTCAGGTATCTTTTTTGTTTATGGTTTATTTTCCCCTTGCATTTCATAGTAAAGATAAATATAGTTTATCTTTGTAGTTTCATATAGTTCATGCTTTATTTACTTTTAAATACAAATCTTTTCCCCCTGAGGATCTTCTCTTTGGTCTGTGTTATTTAATTAGTTTGTCTAAATGTCCAGCAAATTCAGGGTTCAGGTAATAATAGTAAGAGTACTAGTGGGGATCTCAGCAGAAAAAAGTTTCAGAATCTTTAGTGTTCTGCTTTTTAACATGACAAATATTCTTTCTGCCCCTGTTTCTCTTTTGTGACTTCTCAGTTTTGCTACCACTGGCCTATTTGTCCTTTGTGGCAGAAGTTGGCAAACTTTTTCTATAAAGGGCCTGATAGTAAATATTTTAGGTTTTGTAGACCATGTGGTTTTTGCCACTGTAGTGAAAGCAGCCAGAAACGGTACATAGACAGACAAATATGGCTGTGTTCCAGTAAAACCATATTTATATAAAAAAGAGGGATGTTGTTGGATTTGGCCTATAGGCTGTTTGCCAGTATCAGCTCTGTGATGTTCTGCTTTAATAACTTTTGCTCTCAAAGTCATAGTGGATTTCCTCATGTTCACGACTCATCTCCCATCATAACCTCTTAAAGCAGTTTTTCACCTGTAGTCTCCACTACTGATCACCTGTTTCTGTCCATATTTCACAATTTTAAGTTTCTGAGCACACAGGTGATAGCCAGACTGGATTCTTTGTATATCATTAGTATTATATTCTGGGATGTGAAAGTGATTTGCTTGGCTGTCTATATTGGTGGCTCAGTGGTAAAGAATCCGCCTGCCAGTGTAGGAGACACGGTTCAATCCCTAGTCCAGGAAGATCCCCTGGAGAAGGAAATGGCAGCCTGCTCCAATATTCTTGCCTGGAGAACCCCATGGACAGAGGAGCCTGGCAGGCTACAGTCCATGGATTTGCAAAGAGTCTACATGACTTAGCTACCGAACAGCAACAACCACAAACAACTACCTTATTGCTTCAAAATAACCAACTCCACATTACATTCCTTTTCAGGGTTTATTCTTTGCAATCCAAAATTTTTTGTAAGAAATGGGCTTATTTGGATCCGTTTAAGAAGTTTACAGAACTTGACTCCATTGTGGCATTATTAATGTGATTCAGTTTATTTCTCTGGTTTTCTGCATGTCATCTTACTTCTATTTCCATCTGATTTCCTCATACTCTGTCTTCCTCTGCCTCCTAGCTACTGAATCAGTTCAGTTCAGTTGCTCAGTCATGTCCAGCTCTTTGCAGCCCCATGGACTGCAGCCAGGCATACCTGTCTATCACCAACTCCCAGGGCTTGCTCAAACTCATGCCCATTGAGTCAGTGATGCCATCCAACCATCTCATCCTCTGTTGTCCCCTTCTCCTCCTACCTTCAAGCTTTCCTGCATCAGGGTCTTTTCCAATGAGTCAGCTCTTCATATCAGGTGGCCAAAGTATTGGAATTTCAGCTTCAGCATAGGTCTTTCCAATGAATATTCAGGACTGATTTGCTTTAGGATGGACTGGTTGGATCTCTTTGCAGTCCAAGGGACTCTCAAGAGTCTTCTCTAACACCATAGTTCAAAAGTATCAATTCTTCAGCACTCAGCTTTCTTTCTAGACAACTCTCACATTCATAAATGACTACTGGAAAAATCATAGTTTTGACTAGATGGACCTTTGTTGGCAAAGTAATGTCTCTGCTTACTAAGCTACTGAATACTTAGGTTTTTTTTTTTTTTCTTTTTCTCATTCATAACTTGAGCTTGTGCAGTCTCTGTAGATGTGGCCTCCATTCTATATCATCTTTCTCTCTGCAAACTATCTGTGCTCTTGTTCTCTCTGCTGCCCAGTTGTCATTAAATTGTGAACTTATTGTCTGTGGGTTAAGTTTCCTGAGACTGTAGAGGTAGCAGTTGTTATTTGGCAGGTCTAGGACATTCCCCCTATTAATTTCTATGTGGAAATGTTTTTCTTTCCCTTTTTATAATCCTGAAGTGCTTTAGACTAACACAACTCATCTGTTGTAGGTATATCCAGAGTCGTTTAATTGCTTTAAAATTAGAAGACAACCCAGTCATGGGACATCCAAAAGTGCCATACCTAACCATCTTTGGAAGCAGTAGTTTCACAAATGACTGCATGACCCTACTTTCTCTATATCCTTGAGTCTCTTCCTGCTGCTATCTGGTTTCCTTATCCTCTGTTCTTTTGTTTTTCTTTCTTTCTATTTTAGTTGTGCTGGGCGTTCATTGCTGCACACTGGCTTTTCTTTAATTGGAGTAAGTGGGGCCTACTCTTTGTTATGGTGGATGGGTCTTCTCATTGTAGTAGCTTCTCTTTTTCTCAGAGCATGGGCTCTAGGGCACTGGGCTTCAGTAGTTGCAGCATGTAGGCTCAGTGGTTGTGACTCACAGGCTCTAGAGCACAGGCTCAGTAGTTGTGGTGCATGGGCTTGCTCCGTGGCCTGTGGAATCTTCCCAGACCAGGGATTGAACCCCTGTCCCCTGCACTGGCACATGATTTACTGTCCACTGGACCACCAAGGAAGTCTTCATCCTCTGTTCTTTATTCGATTGTTGATGGATAGTTTCTGCTTAATTTTAGCTTCTGTTTTCTGTGCTTACCAGTTCATCTTAAATCCTTCATGAGTCTTCCACAGGCTGTGGTATGTTCTTGCATTGCATATCCATTCACTTCAGCTGCATAGTTTTTGTCCCTCTGTTTTTCCTCAGTTGTAAGTTGAATCTAATTTTCTCACCTCATCCTTGTTTGGGGATAGCTTTCATGTCACGACTGGTCATACGCTATCGACTGGCTTGTGGATGTCTGTCCTCAGGTCTGACCCTTACTTAGCTTTGATCTGAAGAGCTGTGGATTCACACAAGGAATAGTTGGTCACAAGAATGCTTTCTTAAGGTAGACTTGTTCCAGTACAGTTTCCTTCAGAAGAATTTTAGGCATGAGTGACACTATGACATGTCTACTTTATTCTATCTGGTTTAGCTCCCTAACGCTGCTTGCTGCTTATTTGCCGCATCTAGCAAGTTCCCTCAAAGTCTCACCTTCTGAAGTTGGTATAAAATATAAATTCCATATCACAGGCTGGTTTGCACAGCATCTTTAAAACAAGGGATTTTCTGCAAGATCATAGCCAATTCCCTAAATTGCATTCCTCTTGAGGGGCTATTTTGCTTCTTACAATTGGTTAAGCACTTCTGATTGTTAGAGACAAAATTCTCCAGTGAGCTAATGACAGGTTATTGGCTGGTGACTTATGGGGAGATACTGATGACTGGGATCACATGAAATTCCAATTATTGGGAGACCTTTTTATGGTTATGCCCATTTAGGGATGGGACCTGGGACCAGAGAAGCTCTGGGAAACTCAGCAGCAGGAGCTTGTAGAACTTCATGTTAGGACTGTACTGTTTATGTAACTTAGCTATTCTTCTTAATTTTCGTGTCTTACTTCTGTTGCCTATCTACTTGCCAATTCACTTTGTTTTACTTTTTTTTGTACCTCATATTTTTAGCTTATTCATGGATTCTGCTTACTTAAGAGCTTCATCTCCCCGCTCCCCCCCCCACCCCCGCAATGAATTGTATACTGTATTTATTTTTGTTAGCTTATAGTTGATTTCTAAAGTTGTGAGGGCTTTACCTTGTCATAAGTTTTGCTTGATTTTGGCCCTTGTGGCCTCACCTGTCTTCATTGGGTTGGCTTGCTATCTATCCTTTTGGCTTCAGTTCACATAGCTAACTATGATTAGTACTTTTGATAGCCCAGTTCTAATTCCTAAGAATACAAATGTATTCCTAAGAATACAAATGTGTGTGTTAACTCAGCCATGTTCAACTCTTTGCCACCTCATGGACTGTAGCCCACCAAGNTGATTTTGGCCCTTGTGGCCTCACCTGTCTTCATTGGGTTGGCTTGCTATCTATCCTTTTGGCTTCAGTTCACATAGCTAACTATGATTAGTACTTTTGATAGCCCAGTTCTAATTCCTAAGAATACAAATGTATTCCTAAGAATACAAATGTGTGTGTTAACTCAGCCATGTTCAACTCTTTGCCACCTCATGGACTGTAGCCCACCAAGCTCTTCTGTCCATGGGATTCTCTAGGCAAGAATACTGGAGTGGGTTGCCATTTCCTTCTCCAGGGGATCTTTCCGACCCAGGGATGGAACCCAGGTCTCCCATATTGCAGGCGGATTTTTTACCAGCTGAGCCACAATGGAAGCCCTCATAAGTGTACCAGGCCTGACTTATCCCAGTTTAGTTAGATATTTACGTACCAGCAGCAGGAGTTTTGGGGTCTTTACTTTTGTGTTCTGCAGTTGCAGTTAATATAATTAATGCACTTAGTCTCTGTTTCTTTTACTTTGCTTCATTTCTTTCAGTTTCCATCCTTTATTTCAGGGGTTGCAATTGCAAATGCATGCAAGGTCCAGGTGGAATAAATGTATAAGATGGTTTTGATATTTAATTTCTTGAAACTTTGCTTTTTGTTTTGTTTTGGTTTTTGTTCTGTTGATCTGCTTTTGATAGACAATGGAACAGAGAATTCTCTTAAAAGAAGAAAAGAGTTCAAATTCAATGGTAAAGAGCATTTGATGCTTCTAAGGGGGTATGTTTGGATTTGTGGTCCACTGGCACATGAACCTTTCATGCCAAAGGATGAAAGTCATTTAATTGCTCTAAAATTAGAAGGCAACCCAGTCATGGGTTGGCTCCTTGGCTCCTGTTGATTTTTGCCCAGTAAAAGTGCAGCCCAATATTGACATAATTTCCACAAGGAGCCTGAGTTTGAGCCATTAGTTTAAATTTGTTTAAATGCTGCAGGCCAACACAGTGTGTTTATAAATAAATGTTTTTATAACCCCACAGCTTCTGCTTCTTTATAATTTTGACTTGTTTGTAGTGTTACCTTTCTCCCATATGGTGTAAAATATGAATGTGTTAGTTTGGCTTGTGTTTAACAGTTTTCCTTAAGTACTATTAAAACTAGGCTATAGTTTTAAACGGAATTATATAGATTAGAATAGATTAGGAAATAATCGATGAAGATAGAATTTAAAAATGAAAAAAATATTATCCTCCATCTGGCAGAGGGTAAGTACTTTGTGAAATTTTCGTTCCAGCTATATGTTTGTATGTATGTGTATCTTTGATCCAATGTAATTGTGTTTCTTAGTGTAGATTAGACAACTTTATAAGGCACTGTGTGGAATAGTGTGAGTAAGCTGGCATCCTCTGAGCTAAATCCCTGCTATAGACAGATCTCCTTTGGCACAGTGTTTCTTAAAAATCTGGTGGTTGCCAGGACCTGAGGAGAGGGGGGAAATGAGTTGTTTCTCAGGCATAAAGTTTGAATTTTGCAAGATGAAAAAGATGCAGAGATTTGTTGCTCAACAGTATGAATATGCTTAATGTTGTTGAACTATACGCTTAAAAATGGTTAAGATAGTTTAAAAAAAAGAACAGGAGTAGTCCATGAAACAGAAAATTTGCTGTTATTAGAGTATCCTTGAGTATGTTAAATATAATCTTTCAGGTTAAAAAATATTTGCATGACCATCTTTGTTACAACCTTCCATTTCTATATACCAAGAGTCAGCAAAACTATGGCCTATGGGCCCACTACTTGTTTTGTTTCTGTTTTTTCTTTTACAGCCTATGAATAACAAGTGAAGTTCACATTTTTTAACAGTTGAAAAAATTCAAAAGGAGAATAATACGTTATAATGTATGAAAATTATACACAATTCAGATTTTAGTTTTATTGGAAAATGGCCACACATTCATTTATGTATTGTCTCTGGCTGCTTTTCCGCTACAGTGGCAAAGTAGTTGTGACATAGACCATATGGCTTGCAAAACCTAAAATATTACCACCTGGCCATTAAAGAGAAACTTGGAAGTTACTCTGTTGCAACAGTTAGCAGTTCCCAGATCCCTCACAGCCTCATCGTTGATGGTTTTAAATGTCTAATTAGCAGTTTTATCATGTAGAGTTTCCACTCTTAGAGTTGTGGAGATGAACTCCAGAGTGGCTATTATCATTCTATTCTAGTATATGGGGGCAGGGGGCGGAATTCTCACTTCCTTATCTCCTACTGTGATACTAACCAGTTCCAGCAGACTCACATTTTTGGGGAGCTTCAGTTATGGCTGGAATCCTGTTAGCAATTTCTGGTATTGTAGCCTCTTTCATTTTCAAGAAACAGACCTCTCTCAGGTCAGTGAGGCAATTTGGACCACCCACGACTATGCGTGGCCAAGTTCTAAGGTAGACAAAAGTTTCATAGGAGTCCAAATAAAGAAAATCTTGTATTTGAATAAGACAATTAAAAACTAAAGAAAATGAAATGATTCCTCCTTTTCTCTGCCTTTTTGCCTTCTTCATTATCACTTGAGCTTTAGTTTACTTCCTAGATTTGTTTATATTCTGCTTCCTCATAAATTTTCAGTTATTCGGTACTAAACTTTGCTTATTGCACCAGTGTCCTTGGCTGTACCTCATGTTTCCCAGCACTGTCATTTAATATTCAGCTCCCTCTGCTTCACTCCTTTTGCATTTCACAAAGCTTATTCCTCAATGCAAGGATTTAAGTGACTTAACTCACCCCTGCTTAGGTAGTCAGGTTTTGGGACATGTAATGACACAGCACTTAGGTAGTGTGTCTCACACCGAGTACATTCTGCTCTGGATGACAGGATAGGTCATCTACTAAAATTCATTGCTCTCTGAGACTGCCTCATCTCCAGAGCTCTATGAGTGGAACAGGTTGCCTTGGATGAGACTGAGTGTAGCCACCACTTGATCCAGGTGTGTTTATATTGCATTTCTATATCTTGGACCACTAAGCACATGTGACCCTCATCTCATTTTCTCGTTTCTAAAGATACTTCTGTTTATACTTTTCCAGCTCTTACTTAAGCAGAAATGTTGGAGAGTAAGTCTAGCCAAATGCAACAGTCTAAAGTGATATCATGAGGCCACTTTAGAAATTTCCCTGCCAATTTTAGAAGTATCCACCTATCTGTGATCTTTTTGACCTCTTTAGTTTTCTCTGTTGTGATTGTACCAAAACCTAACTTCATTGGATGTGTGGTCCTGTGACAATAACTTTGTCACAGTTCCTGTAGGCCCTTAACATTCTAGCTTGGGTTGTGGTGGGTCTGTCTATTCTCTGCCCCCCCACCAAGTAATAACCAGGTCTAAATATTTTACTTCCTGCCAAAGTTCTGGTTATGTATCCCAACTCTACGTTATTTTCTAAATTGCATAGGATTTCTGGTTTCAAGAAATAAGACCTAGCTCCTTCGAGTGCCACCTCCCCTTTATTCATAAACACATACACTGACAGATTTCCAGTGCCCCCAAAGCTTTCTTTTAATCATATACTCACATGATATACTATTTTATGTATTTCAAACAATTGTATTTGAGGTGAGTGTGTATTACAGGGTGCAGAAGGTGGTCAGTTTTTCAACTATTTAACTCTTTGGATTTTTGACTATTTAGTTTTCACACTGATAAAGGTAACAACTAACATAGAGTTCTTAGCAAGTTCCAGGTACCATTCTAAATTGTACATAAACATGGCAGACACATTATAATGTGGGAAGAAAAATATTTGCATACATGATGAAGATAAAGAATATGTAGTCAAAATAATAAGAACTTAATAAAAATAAGAACTTAAATCCATTTTTCATTTTATAACATCATTAAAAACTTCACATTGAAAATAGTTTTTAAGAAAGACACAGGATTAGCTCAAGATACAGACATTTAACATATAGATACACAGTAAGATATCCGCAGTAAGGAAGATAGAGATTTCATAGGAATCTTATGATAATGTGGCATCAAATTATATCTGTGGTGGCTCTAGGCACTTAAGCACATCGAGTTTGTAGACCTTTTCCATTGTGTTGTTGACTTGAATTAAATCAGCTATTTGATCTGCTATTCTACATTCTATTCTCCTCTCTATTTTTTTTCTTCCTCCTGACTGACTTTGCCACTACCCTACTTTGATGAGGCTTTCAGCTTCAGCTTGCACTGGTAATGACCTAGTTTTCATTGTTTCTACTTAAATTCCAAAGAGTGAGAATGTAATTGGCCTAGTTTGTTTTTATTTGTGCAGTGCCTTTTCATGTTTAGACATGTCATAAGCTGCTGGCAATGTATGGGTTGGTACCATCAACTGTGCTCAGCGGAGAGGATGTAACACTAGATAATGTGAAACAACAGCTGGTCATTAGGGCTATGCTACAGCTATGACGATAGATAGGGTGGTGATGTTTAGAAGGATGTGAGAATATATTTGTAAGAGCCTGAACACTGGACACATTTAGTCCAATGGTTCTCAAACTTAGTAACCTATGATCTAATCCATGTTATTCCATGTATATTAGAATGGTAACTGAGCACCATGTCTAGCTATGACAGAAATACAGTCATGCTTTCCAGGGTCAGCACCTCATGGTTATATCGGAATTTACACATCATTGTCAGAAGAGAAATAACTGTCAAACCCTACTTTCCTTATTTTTTGTAGTTGTTATAATACAGCCACTACCAGTTGCCTCAGTGCTTCACCCTAAGTGGGTATATGTATGAGTCACAAAGGCAATTGTCTAATTAGTGGCTTTGGCACAACATAACCTGGACTTCTAAAAGACATTGTATCCTGGTATCTAGAGGGAATCGTATATGATTTTTCGCCTTATTATCATATTCTAACAATTTCAGATGTTTTATATTTCTGCTGGGGGTCTGTTTCATGTGACTGTATGATACATATTTCTGAACTAAATTGGCTCTTTTTGTCTCAAGAAATGGAAAATCACTTAGCCTATCTCATTAACAGGGGTTTATTGTATATAAATATGTTGACCAATGTGCAATATGGGGATTTAATGGAAATTTAAATATAGGAACAACATTGATTATGGGAACTGTAGTTGAACATCTCTGGGCACCTTAACAGCAGGTGAAGGTTCGTTCGTTAAGGTTTGGTTCGTGACTCTTGTGCTCCGTCACTGACATCACTCAGCCACTCTGCATTTGCTGCTCCTCCTAGGTCAGTGCTTCTCCATCAGAGCTGTACACTGGAATCAACTGAGGAACTTTAAAGACAAACTAGGGTGGAATACTGTGATTTAGTTGCCTTGAGCATCAGTATTTTTAAAGTCCCTTACTATTGTTCATACTTCTTTTGCTATTCACTGGCTTTTCAACCTTTATTTTTATACCTTCCAGCTTCTGTATTTGTGGTATTCATGTATTGTATTTACCTTGTAAATTAGTCTTCTCTTGGCCTTTATGGGCTCCCTTAGAAGCTCTTAGAAAAGAGTCTATGGACATGACAGCAAAGTTAAAGTACCTATTGCAAGAGTAAAATTTTCTATAAAATTCCAAATAGCAAATATATGGAGGCTTGTGGACCACACAGTCTGTTGTAGCTATTCACTCAGGGAATCAACCAGAGATAGCAGATGCAAAATTTGTCTGCAGCCGGGTTTGACCCATTGGCTATAGTTTGCTGACCCCTGTTCTGTTCCTTCCTTGTTCATAGCAAATCTTGTTTTATTCTTTTGCAGTGTCTACTTAGCTGCTGATCTCCAATTCACCATTAACTTGAATTTAAGAATTACTTTGTAAAATTCTGCTTCATCTAAAAAAGAAAATAAACTCACTTAAGAATAGTTATTGTAAATAGCATCTGATTTATAAATTCATTTGGTAAGAATTAACATGCTTGTAACAGTTCTTCTAGAGACATTTAGTCAAGTTTTATGTCCTAATAATCATAATTTTCATCACATAGGTTCCCCCCAATATTTGCTATGTTATTCGTTAGGAATTTTATGCCATATGTAGCCACAATTTTTAATTAATTTTAATAGCTGGTTATTTTTCCTAGCTTATTTCAGACTTTTTTTTTCTAGAAGTACTTTTTCTCCTGGTTATAAAATAGAGAGGTATTATTATTTTATAACCAATTCAGATAATACAAGGATATAAAGAATGCAGTTAAGCTGTAATCCCATCATTCAACTAAAATCACTGGTAAATTTTTCTAGTATAGACATGAATGTCTTTGATGATATTGAGCACATATTTTCTCTAATTATGCCTCCTGTTCAGATTCTGTCGTGATTAAACAATTTCATGATTGTAATTTGGCTACAAACAAAGAAAATGCTCCTTGTGTGGAAACAAATACTCTGGTTAGATAGATGGGTATGTTGGCATGTTGATTATTTACCTCTCATTATATGTTAGCTATGATGATTATCCTTGTAATTTCTTTGTACAGTTGACTCATCGTTTCCTTACCAAGCATAATTTTTAGTCAAAGAAGTTGCAATGGATTCTTTCAGGGCCCTTAAGCCTGGTTTGTTTCCATGGAAAAGAACATGACAAAAGATTGAGTGTCGACATGTCCCTGGCAGCAGGCATGAACGTAAGTATGCATTTGGAGAAGTATTGGAGAATATGGTAAAAATCAGTGGTTATAGTTTGTTAGGAGAAACTCTCTCATTTTCTAATTGTACCTAGAGAATTACTTTAGTCAGTTCAGATACAGCAGCATGTATATGCTTTGTCTTGTTCCTGAGGCACAATTGCTGGAGGTTGGCTACAGTGGGCCACCAAAGGATTTTTACCCTTGTTGAAGTCATTCAGCTGATAGCTTAACGGTGAACAATGCTGAAGTTCGTGGTCTCCAAAGGAGAGGAATTCACTCTGGGACCAAAGATGGGGTCTCAGTCACTCAGAGCTTGGTGCAAAAGTTTTATTAAAGTAACAGCGATAGAGAAAGCCTCCAGCGAAAAGCACTGGAAGTGGGTAGGAGATTACCTACCCTCACTAGTTTAAGCAGGGCATTATATAAAAGGAATACTTCAAGGCTGTAAGAGTTCCACCAGACCCTTTCCCAAGGCATACATCCTGAGATAACTTCCATACAAGATTAGCCAGGGCACAAGATTAGCCAGGGAGGATGGTTCCAGGAAAGATACACTGTTGATATGTAATCAAGGGTACAAGTCTTAAGAAACAGGTTCCTAAGCAAGATTTTTTACAATTATAATCACTAACATAGAGTCTAAGAAAAGCATAGCCATGAGTAAGCTGTATTATTGCGCTATGTAATCATTAGTTCCAGACCTAAAGAAAGGCCAGGTTTCAAGCGAGATATATTGTTGCAATACCTGTTGGGGTGGGGGTTGGGTGCTTAAAAGAGGCATCTCCTACATGACTAAGGAAAAAGATTGTGAAAAAGAAAGAATGTTCACCTCCTCCTTAAAGGGGCCTTGACTCCCTACCAACCAGCCTCAGTTAACTCTCACAACTAGAGAGAATTACATGAAATATTTGTAATTGAAAAGTATGCATACCTGCTTTTAGTAGCCTGGAACTTGATAGTAATGTCATTAACTGAAAGTGGGATATAAGATATTTTAACTGCAAATAACAATTTAATATCTAAAAAGAACTATCACTAAGAAGAAGAGTGTCTCACTGGGAACAAGTTTAGGAAACAAATATACTTGTTTTTCCTTTTGTGGGGAGAAACGTGCCCTCTCAAAAACAAAACAAGACAAACCTGCCTAGCTGGGAAAGTGCATTATTTTGCTTAAACACCAGCTTGACATTTTGTTCTAAGTCAGAAATAATTACTGAATTGTAAGTTATATGATAGATGTAGCCTCATTTATTGGTAGTTCTAACCAGTGATTTAATTATAACCAAAAACATCTAATTGTTAGAATGTAAATATATTTAATCTTGGTTGTAAAATGCATTTTGAAACATCAAGAAAAACACAGGTGGCCTGTATGATTTGGCTGCTGCTGCTGCTAAGTCACTTCAGTCATGTCCGACTCTGAGAGACCCCATAGATGGCAGCCCACCAGGCTCCCCCATCCCTGGGATTCTCCAGGCAAGACTACAGAAGTGGGTTGCCATTTCCTTCTCCAGTGCATGAAAGTGGAACGTGAAAGTGAAGTCGCTCAGTCGTGACCCCATGGACTGCAGCCCACCAGGCTCCTCCGTCCATGGGATTTTCCAGGCAAGAGTACTGGAGTGGGGTGCCGTTGCCTTCTCTGATGATTTGGCTACTTAATATCAGAAAATGGATGGTGTGTTGGGAGTCACTAGATCACAGTATTCAGCATAAGGTTATGGCTAAGATAGTAAGGGTATGTAGCCTTTCTAAAATTAGCATAAGGAATTTTGTGGAGAAGTTCTATGCAGGCTTCCTTCTGCTTTCTTCCTGCCCTGAGCAGTCACACAGAGCATCCCCAGCAGTAGGAACGCAGTAATGTGTGCAGTGTTTCTGCCAGGGAAGCCTGTTAAGCAGCTCAGCAACCAAGGCTTTTGTTGTGTGCTGGTCAAATAGGCACTTTCTGATTAGCATGTACCAAAATTCCAGACTTCCAGAAGGAAAGTAGATATTCACTGTGATCCACATTATTTTTATAAGCAATTTAGGCATAGTGAGCTACCCTTATCAGTTAGGGAAAGTTTTCTATCAGTGTAGGGAACTGTTTACCAGTAAAGTTTCCTGGTGCCACCCAAGGGTCAGCCATGCAAGCAGGCCATTCTGAGTAGTTTCCTGAAGACTGCCTTCCCTTTAGTAGTTTTAGGCCTGCTATGTTAACTCTTTTCTGTGTACTTGGGCTGAATCTATAATAATAGATCAAAATTAGAGCATTCGATAATTGATCACATTCAGAAGAATGAAGAAGAAAGAGGTGGGCCCTTTGATAAGAGTGAGTTTAAATATATGATTTCTATTCTCTTTGGGACATGTAAAATTCTTTGATGAGCGTTTTAGGTTATGTCAAAGGGTGACTTAAGCTTACTTGTAAAGTATTTTATTTATTTTTTATTTTAATTGGAGGCTAATTACTTTACAATATTATGGTGGTTTTTGCCACACATTCACATGAATCAGACATGGTGTATGTGTGTTCCCCATTCCGACCCTCCCTCCCTCCCACCTACCCCCCTCCCCATCCCATCCCNTTTTACATCTGTGTCTCTTTTGCTGTCTCGCATTATAGGGTCATCATTACCATCTTTCTAAATTCCATATATATGCATTAATATACTGTATTGGTGTTTTTCTTTCTGACTTACTTCAATCTGTGTAATAGGCTCTAGTTTCATCCACCTCATTAGAACTGATTCAAATGCATTCTTTTTAATAGGTGAGTAATATTCCATTGCTTATATGTACCACAACTTTCTTATCCATTCGTCTGCTGATGGACATCGAAGTTGCTTCCATGTCCTGGCTATTGTAAACAGTGCTGTAATGGACATTGGGTACACGTGTCTCTTTCAATTCTGATTTCCTCGATGTGTATGCCCAGGTAATTCCTTGCTTCACCTTATACTTCTTAAGGTCTATAGGTCCCTTCCAATGTAGTCAGTGCTAACTACAGGGTTTTAATCTGTTGCACCTGTTAGTTCCAAAGCAGTTCCCTCTTGTTTATTTTGGCTTCCTCTGTTTGCAAGTCTCTTCAGTATCTATAACTTCTGCCCTGACACAAGGGGGCGAAGGTGGTCATTTATTTGGGCTCATTTATTCAATTGTACTGCTGGGAGGGATGAACATTACAAACAAATATCACTGGTGTGTTTGGGGAGTGCTCACAGTGTCTTGGCCACACTGGGTTTGCCCTCGCTCAGGGCGTGTGTGCTTTCTCGGTCTACACTGCTCAGGCTCCAAGTTGCTCTGCTAGGGAACTGTCTAAGGTGGGCCCTGGGTTGCGAGCACTTCCCAGGTCCAAGCCGTTCAGATTCAGGTTCCCGGGTACTCCACAAAGGCACAGACTCCGTTTGGCCTGCATTTTATGCCCTTCCCAGGTCCAAGCAGCTCAGGTGACCAGGTGCTTGGCGAGCACACTCTCCCCAGGTACAGTATGTGTCTTATCACCTTCCCGGTGCCAGCTGCTTGGTTTCCTGGGTGCGCTGTCTCAGGTGTGCCGTGTGTCTCCTCTGGAGAGTTGATCTTTGGCTGCAAGCCTCCCAGCTGATGTCAACCGTCCAGGATCCCAGGAAGACTTGGTTAGCAACTGGAAGCCTGCTCGTAGTTTGGTAGGGAATGCTGTCTCTGGCCAAGTTTGCCCCTTTCTGGCTCTGGCTCCCTGCCTGTGGTGGGGGATGGGCCAGTCCGCAGTGGGCTAACTCTCCTCTGGTATTTGCTCAGTCCTTTCTTCTGTGAGCGCACAGCAGTGCCTTAGATTAGAGCTTTTCACAGGAATGTTCTCTCTCTTTCCTTTTTTTCCCCCCGCCCCCCCTCTCTGGCTATCCCTTGGTTTGGGTTGCTATCTCAGGTTAGCCCCCTCAGACTGCCTTCAGGGCATTCAGGCCCGGTCCTTACCCTAAGCAGTGCAGCTGGTGCCTCCCTGTTCAGTCCCCGCTTGCTGGCGGCAGACGCTAGCGTCTGGGCTCCTTCTCCACTGGGAGTTGCCATTAGGCGCATAATCTGTGGGTTTTATTTATTTATTTTTTCCTCCTGGTTATGTTGCCCTCTGAGATTCCAAGACTCCCCACAGCCCCGCGGGTGAGAAGGTTTCCTGCTGTTTGGAAACTTCTCTTTTAAGACTCACTCCCCAGGATGGTTATCCATCCCTAACNCTTCTCCACTGGGAGTTGCCATTAGGCGCATAATCTGTGGGTTTTATTTATTTATTTTTTCCTCCTGGTTATGTTGCCCTCTGAGATTCCAAGACTCCCCACAGCCCCGCGGGTGAGAAGGTTTCCTGCTGTTTGGAAACTTCTCTTTTAAGACTCACTCCCCAGGATGGTTATCCATCCCTAACTCTTTTGTCTCTCTTTTTATCTTTTATATTTTGTCCTACCTCCTTTTGAAGACAATAGGCTGCCTTTCTGGTTGCCTGGTGTCCTCTGCCAGCGTTCAGAAGTTGTTTTGTGGTATTTGCTCAGCATTCAAATGATTTTTCGATGAATTTGTGGAGGAGAAAGTGGTCTCCCCATCCTATTCCTCTGCCATCTTAGGACAGCCCCCAGTATTTTAAACAAAATCTTTGATATATTGACTATTTTTTCCCTTCCTTTTTTCCTCATCATACTGTTGCAAATAGTTAACTGAGAGAAGTATGTTAATTAAAAAAATTGGGTGGCATTCCTTCCCCACACATTAATTTGGAAATTGATCTTCAAGGAACCATTCTTTATGAAAGAAATCCAAGGGAATAGTAGAGTTTTGTCCTGTGGTTTCACATGAATTTAATTAGAAAACTGAGAGTTACAACAGGCCTCTCCATTTCAGAAGATTTAAAAACTGATTGTGCTATCTGGGCATAATTCAAGCAATACTATTTTTCTCCCTTACCAGAAATTGAAGAACTTGCTATAACCCTTTTGATGCATTTTTCTGCATCAAAATTTAAAATGTTGAAGTTTGTCTAGACACAGAATGTTCACATTGTCTTTTCTAAAATTTTTTTAAATTTATTTTTCAATTGGAGGATAATTGCTTTACAATATAGTGTATATTAGTTATCTTTTGAGACAGGTATACATAAGTAATTATTATTTCTTCTGGGGTGTTTGGTTTCTTTGATTTTTTTTTCTTAATGAAAATATACTATGTTGGGAAAAAGTCAGTAATCTAGTTAGTTGGTAGGTTGACAGTGAGAGATTGATACTGTTCAGACACTAGCTTGCTGACCCCTCTGACACCACCTGGCTTTAATTAAATTCTGATGCTAACTACCTCAAATTAACACCTGATCCGAAAAGTGTTCGTGAAGACCGCATTCCCTTTATTAAATCCTGGGGCAACCTAAGCTTCTCACTAGTGAGCTAAATCTAGGGATTCCTGTGACCATCTTGGGTTTGTTAATTTGCAAGAATAATTTCCAGAACTCCCTGAAAGTACTATACGTATATTTGTGGTCTTATTATAAAGGATACAACTCAGGAGCAACCAAGTGAAAAAGATACATAGGACAGAGTCTTGGAGTTTCCATGCCCTTGCCCTTGGGCTCAGGATATGTCACCTTCTTGGCACATCAAAGTGTTCACCAACCAGGGAGCTCCTTGAGCTCTGGGTTTCTGGAGTTTCATTTCCGTCTTATTGGCCAATTAGTTCAGTCTCCAACCCCTTTCCTCTCTGCAGGTCTTAGAGGATAGGGCTGAAAGTTCCAACAAGCTACTAGTACCCTTGGTTTTCCTGGCATGGCACTTCCCTCTCTTTGTAAACTAAGAGCCCATTTTGAGTCACTTTGTTAGCATAAATTCAGGTGTGCTCAAAAGGGACTTCTGAATAACAAAAGAACACTCCATCACTCAGGCTTTTTGGAAGATCTGTGCTTCAGACAGGGTTTAAAGACCAGATTTATTATACGATTTCACATTTTATCTCTATTTTTGTAAACTTTTTGTTATAAGGAGCACAAATGATAGATCTTCATAATTTGCAAGGCTGCAGAGGATCATAAGCAGTAACGCAGTAAGGGAGGTAAGAATTTTACTGGAAACCAGCCAGAGGAACTGGTGAATGGCTGAGCCTCTGGCATGGTAACTAGGAGGCCACCAGGAAATGAAGGAATCTGGATAAATCCTTTATTTATTTTTTAAATGGGGCATATTTGTTCTGCATTTTTTCCCCCTTTGGCCACTCAGCATGGCTTGTAGGATATTAATGCCCCAAGTGAAAGTGAAGTCACTTAGTTGTGTCCAACTCTTTGTGATCCCGTGGACTGTGGCCTACCAGGCTCCTCTGTCCATGGGATTTCCCAAACAAGAATACTGGAGTGGGTTGCCATTTCCTTCTCCAGGAGATCTTCCCGGCCAAGAGATTGAACCTGGGTCTCCTGCAGTGCAGGCACATGCTTTACCATCTGAGCCACCAGGGAAGTCCATTTTAATGCCCCAGCCAGGGATCAAACTCAGGTCCTTTGGCAGTGAAAGCACTGGACTTCCACTGGAAGTCCACTAACCACTAGCACTAACCACTGGACTTCCAGTTCTTGTTGTTATTCATTCAGTCATGTCCAACTGTTTGCAACCCCATGGACTGCGGCATGCCAGGCTTCCCTGTCCTTGACCATCTCTTGGAGCTTGCTCAAACTCAGGTCCATTGAGTTGGTGATGCCATCTAACCATCTTGTCCTCTGTGATCCCTTTCTCCTCTGGCCTTCCATCTTTCCCAGCATCAGGGTCTTTTCTAATGAGTTGGCTCTTTGCATCAGGTGGCCAAAGTATTGGAATTTCTGCTTCAGCATCAGGCCTTCCAATGAATATTTAGCGTTGATTTCCTTCAGGATTGACCAGTTTCATCTCCTTGCTGTCCCAGGGACTAAGAGTCTTCTCTAACACCACAGTTCAAAAGCATCAATTCTTTAGTGCTCAGCCTTCTTTATGGTCCAACTCTCACATCCATACATGGCTACTGGAAAAACCATCGCTTTGACTGTATGGACCTTTGTTGGCGAATTGCTGTCTCTGCTTTTTAATATGCTGTCTAGGTTTGTCTTTGCTTTTCTTCCAAGGAGCAAGCATCTTTTAATTTCATGGCTGCAGTCACCATTCACAGTGATTTTGGAGCCCAAGAAGATAAAGTCTGTCAGTGTTTCCACTGTTTCCCCATCTATTTGCCATGACGTGATAGGATTGGATCTTAGGTTTTTGAATGTTGAGTTTTTAAGCCAGCTTTTTCACTATCCTCTTTAACCTTCAGGAAGAGGCTTTGTTCCTCTTCACTTTCTGACATAAGGGTGGTGTCATCTGCGTATCTGTGGTTATTGGTATTTCTCCCAGCAATCTTGATTCAGTTTGTGCTTCATCCCGCCCAGGATTTTGCATGATGTACTCTGTATATAAGTTAAATAAACAGGGTGACAGTACCTTGAAGTACTCCTTTCCCAATTTGGAACTAGTCTGTTGTTCCATGTCCAATTCTAACTGTTGCTTCCTGACCTGCATACAGATTTCTCAGGAGACAGGTAAGGTGGTCTGGTATTTCCATCTCTTTAAGAATTTTCCATAA
>SJYA01003264.1:403441-443613 GCA_006410615.1 Neotragus moschatus
CCTTTTCTAAATCTAGCTTGAATATCTGGAAGTTCTTGGTTCATATACTGTTGAAGCCTGACTTGGAGAATTTTGAGCATTACTTTGCTAGCGTGTGAGATGAGTGCAATTGTGTGGCAGTTTGAACATTCTCTGGCATTGCCTTTCTTTGGGATTGGAATGAAAACTGACCTTTTCCAGTTCTGTGGCCACTGCTGAGTTTTCCAAATTATATTGAGTGCAACACTTACACAGCATCATTTTTCAGGATTTGAAATAGCGCAACTGGAATTCTATCACCTCCACTAGCTTTGTTCGTAGTGATGCTTCTTTTACACAGTGGTCTTTAAACTAATGTTCTAATAAGAGATTTTCTTTTTAAAGCTACCTTCACTCATTTATTCTTTTTGATTGGCTTTTTATTCAACTTGTATGCATTAAATGCCTCTTGTACCATGGGTATAGTTCATAATTTATACATGCAGTAGGTTCTAGGTTTTCTCCAAGAGATCAGAAGCTAGGGGATGTTTAATAAAGTACATGGAACATAGGAAGGAAGGTTACCTAACAGTATAGAAGATATGAAGCCAAGATAAGAAGGGAGAGGAGGACATTGCAACATTGAACTTCAGGGGAATTTTATCACCAAATTTGTATCCTAAGGCAGAATCCATATTTGAGGCCAAGTAACCAAGCTAACATTGGTAGCTTGTGTTCTCTAAAGGACTTTTGGTGTTGTCGCAGTGGACTTCCTGCCATATGCATTGTGACCTAGAGGCTTAAATTCCAATTATTAGAAGTTCCAAGGAACCTACTTTTGTCCATTAGATGTTCTTGCTAAAATTATTGTAACTCTGGGTCAGGAATCATGTCGGTCATAAACACAGCCTTTTTCACGATATCTCTAGATGAATTTTGTCCTTTTTTACTTCATGTTGTTGATCATCATCCATTCCTTTCTCTTGGAATCATGATACCATGGCAGCCTGGCTCCAGTTTATTTCACTTTGTAGAAGCTTAAAAATCTATTGAAGTAATGTTAAGTGTCTGGCTTAAATTCTGCTTGAGGGGTTTCTTTGAACCAGAATGTTCCCTCTGATGTTAGACTAAATCTAGTGATCCAAGCCCAAGGGATCAGTATATCTTGTAGTAATTTTAGTGACTAATCTTTAATTGGTAATTAGATACTTTTGGCTCTGTTATTTTCTAATTAAGAGATTACATGATATGTCTGTCAGTANTATATTTTTCTTTTAGCAATTTTTAATTTTTAATAATTTTTAATAGAGATCAGTATGTGTTGTGTAGAATTGTCCATTTCCTGAATATTTGCCCTTTACATTCCTCTTTTCCTTCTTATTTTTGTATTTTTTGGGGACCTTTAGAGAGGAATAAGTTCAAGTTTATATCTATTACTCAAAGAATAATTTTCCCCCATTATACAATGTATTAAACATTATGAAAGGCATAAGTATTCATTGTAAAAATTTGAAATAAAATATCATAGCACAGTCCACAAGGTCGCAAAGAGCTGGACACGACTGAGCTACTTCACTTTCACTTTTCATGTTCAGGTAAGGGAGATAGCTAGGAATAAGGGTTTGAGGGAAGAAGGGGAGGGATGGAAGATCTGTCTGGAATCAGTTTCAAAGAAGACTGCATAGTGCTTTGAAGAAATCAGTCATCAGTCCGACATCATCACATGATCTCAGTAGCTATCTTCATATCATCCCATCTTCTTGGCAGGGCTCAGCCCCACCACTGCCCCCTTAATGCCCATCCTGGTTCTGTGTGTTTTGGGAGCCAGTGATTGTGTACACTCTAAGTGCGTTCAAGTGCTAGGAGAGGGACTGCTTGTGGCTGCCATTTTAGGCCACCAAAGCAGTAGGGAAGGGGTGGTTTCCTGGGGAATGGGAATGTGATATCAAGCTGATGAGCAGCAGAGGATGTATTTGGGGTATCGTGGAGGGAAGGATGCATATCTTGTAGACATCAGGGGAAACAGGTTTTTGTCACCTTAGTTGGGGATGACCACAGCTCTGTTATACAGCCCTATTGAATAGTCTTCCCTCATTGCTCATAGCTCAGCTGGTAAAGAATCTGCCTGCAAAGCAGGAGACCCCGGTTTGATTCCTAGGTTGGGAAGGTCCCCTGGAGAAGGGAAAGGATACCCACTCCAGTATTCTGGCCTGGAGAATTCCATGGACTGTATAGTCCATGGGGGTCACAAAGAGTCGGAGACGACTGAGTGACTTTCACTCATTCACTCATTGAGTGAACTATAGTGAACTATAATCACTATAGTTATTTGCAGTGACTTTGAAAAAAAAATTATTCTTTTGCCTCTTCTCTGTTTCACTCCCAAGCTCTTCATTATGTTGAAAATGGACTTCAGGGATGATCATCTCTATACAGAAAAGTTCCAAACTTGAAATGCCTTTCATTATTACATCCGAGAATCCTCTCCACTCTTTTTCTGGCTTCTCATTCCTGTGGGATTGATGTGCCAGCCTGTGTCCTAATAGTGTTAACTTATTACTTACCACTATTCAATTTGGGGGTTAATGGGATTGCAATGGGTGATCAAGTCTGTTAAGATCATTTTTTTGTGGATTTCAACAGGCCTCAAAGAATCTTCTTGTCTGGTAGGTACAGGATAGTTAAAGCACCATACATAACTATGGACAGTAGATGGTAGGCCATCTGCTTCCCTAACTTGACTTTAAGAACTTTTTATTTTCCATGTTTTACACTTGAGGATAAGGTTAAGAGAAGTTAACCTTTGAGAAGTTTCAGATGCTACTGGAACTAATGTTCACTTAATAAAGGAAGCCAGAACTCTTTAAAGAAGATGAGAATTCCCCTACAGGACAATAGGAGGCAACATTCAACATTTGTTCCCCAAGACAAGATTCTGGGTCCCCTGAGCGATCTCCTATCATAGTATTGGTGAAATTCCAGCTGTCCCTAGGGATGGGATGTCTTTTACTTCACTGTACTTTTCACTGGCTTCTGCTTAGAATGGCCGGAAGGCTGTCCAGACAGATGCTGCTGTGATGAACTCTTGGTGTTCATCTCAGGAGCTCACTGTCCTTACCGCATTTTTAAGTGCAGTAGTCCAGCATGGGCTCTACAGTTAGGAAGTCTTGGACTCCAAAATAAAAGATTTAAGAAATCCCACACCTTATGTTAGGACTAGAGCAGGATGTAGTGAGATGGTTTAACCAGGATGGTTGCGGGCATTGACCTCAAGAATCATCTGGAACAGGTTTGCAATGAAGGCAACAAAGATTATTCTTGCTTTCGCTGGGAGGAGGAATGAGCCTGATGCCTTTTGTTTGTGTTATCCTTAGCCCATGGAGTTCTGTGATGCCCACAGACATTGATATAAGTAATCTTTTATCACTGCCAGAATGTCCACTGCACTTTGATTTATTACCCTGTTTTGAGTTACCCATCCTTTGGATGAGTTGCTTTCTGTGCTTAGTTTTTAAGGTTCCTTTGCACTTCCTGGTTCACATCTAACCATCAACCACATATTAAAAGCAGTCAAGAAAGGAAAGATTTCATTTATTTTAAGCTTTTAAAATGACATACTGGCATATATGGGAATAAAATCAGCTTCTGAATCAATCAGTTTCAGATTCTAGCACACATACAAACATGGAGTTTTTAAGTGAAAAGCATATGGTTTTGTGCATGTGGAAACTATGAACAGGGTCAGGTTTCCACAAGGTGCAGGAGGAGGGGGAGATAAATACTTTTTATTGTATCCGTGAGTATTGGTGGGATCCATGAATATACTTCCATGCCTGGCTGTTTCAATGATTTGAAGGAGTACCATGCTGTGACATGGAAGATCTTTCATCATTGGAAGTGAAGGTTAGTTCACCTTTGCTGCTAGAGTGTGCTAGAGTGTGTGAACTAGAAATAAATGTCTCATTATAGTTTGTCCTAGACCCCATCCATACAAAGGCCCTTTTCTAGAACCTCTCAGCATATTGTGAAATGCTGTCCATCATGCACCCCAGTACTTAGAAGAAACCAGAATTGCCTAATGATAGCTTTGGCCAAAGTATCCCTGAAAGTGAACTAGAAAGCGCAACTCAGATGGGAGTTTGACATCACTGTCAGCAAATATGTAATAATCTTTTAGATGGTGAAATTCTTTAATGCCTAGTTAGTAATAGTGCCTGTCTTCAATGAACTTCTTATCCAAAATAAACTAACATAATTTTGTCACCCATAGTGCTCCTACTCTTTGTGAATCATGTTTGCAATAGATTCTCCACCCATTGGAATCTAAGGGCAGTTTTCCTATAAGTGGACAAGAAGCTGTTGTATAGTGCTAGCACTTTTTGTCTTAGCTAACTAGGATTCTGAATTTTGTGGTTCTTAACTATCCCTTGATGGACTGGGTTGTATTTTCCCAGATAATCTCTGTTAATACTATTAGTAGCCATTGCTGTTCCTTTCAAGCATTCTACTGCCTAGGTACATGTTACTTGAATTTTCATTAAGTTACGGTTATATGGACAATTCCCTACATTGGTAGTATGGATGGGCTTTCTTAGTTTTTTTTAAAAATGTCTTTGAAATATTTGGTTCTTTGAAAGCACATAACCCCTTTTCTAGTTGTCCATCTCCTAAGTATACTCCTGTAGACTGCTGTATTATAGACAGCCACTGCTGGATAATTGGCTGTCCTGAGGTAGGATACATGTCTTAGATGTGAGGCTACTCTATTTTTCTAGTTTAATTGCTTCTTCAGATGTAATGTAACACCCAACTAGCAGCTAAACTCAGCAAATCTTCCCATGCATATGATAGTAACAAATTTCCAATTTTCATTTCTCTATGGACAAATGAGCAAGAAAATCAAATGTAATGGCACGATCTCATCCTTTGCAAATCTCTGATGCAGAGCACCATGTTCCAAAGTTTAGCCCTAGTAAAATTTTGGCAAAATTCTAATGCTTATTGAAAAACTCATTGTATCTTAAGGTCCTTTATTTCTAGGACTATATATTCATGAGTATGTGTATAATAAGCCAGTCAGTGTTTTTTGGTGCAATGTTAATTTACCTGGTTGGGCTACTTCATCTTGTGCAAATAGGCAATACAGTCAAGTTGTTCAATAAAGTCACAGATTTGGCTCCCATCTTTGAAATATTGAACCACTAATTGGAATTTGTAGTGCAATAATGTAGCCATTTGCTAATAATAGGATGTCAGTTTTCTATGAGCAGTTTGGTCTTATCACCTTATGGCAGACATAGCTATCCTTTACATTAAGTAGTGCTACTACTGTAATATACCTAACAGTATGAGTGTATGGAGTTTCCCAGTTGTCTACTCTGCTTTGCCCCTGTAGAGGTGATGTTACAAGTCAACATCTCAGGGTCTTTTGCAGTTGCACTTTATTAGGATCTCTTGATTCTATGCAAGTACAGTAAGTTTTTTTTAACAGGAAAATTTTCTAGGTATCCTTAGGTGCCTATGTGCTTTTTTAGGGAGTCATTTTTATCTGAATATCTGGCAGCTACCCATCATATCTTTCATAAGTCTTGACAGATTTGGTGCTGCGTTTTGGACAAAAAGACCCATTACCATGGATTTGTATATTTTGTTTGTCCTTATAGTATTGTCCTTTATAAGCTATTAGATGAATTTTAAGAAAATTACTCCTAGTAATGCACTGCTTGCACTGTTGGAGATCAGCATGTCAGTAATAAAGGCATTTGGTAGAGAAACAGTTATATTAAATTATGTATGCTGTTGGTCCTTTATGCTGAACATTTCATAAACATATTTGATTTTTTACCATTATCATTTGCAAATTATTTTACAATACTGCCCTCTCCAACATATTGATAGCTACGTTTATCCTGGCATATTTCTAAATATTAGGTTTGGCACTGTCTCAGAGTTAAATGATATTTTGTACTAAATTTACCCACACTGCTATTTGGCAGGTGATGAGCTTGCATTCTAAGTTTTGTTCTAAAGGGACCTTTGACAAGTCAAATTACATAGGTAAATTTAGTTGTAAATATATGCATCATTCTCTGGGTTCCAATATTTTATGGCCCTTGTTTCATTATTAATTCAACTGCCTGTTAAATCTGAGGTAATAATGTGACATTTTCATAGGTTGTAATGGGCAATTCCAGATTTGTAACTCAACTGTAGACAAGTTGGAACTAACCCGAATTTGTATTCAGTTGGTACATGCATCATTGCCCTTTGGGAATTTAGATGGTTTGATGTTCACATGAATGTAGGCGGTAAGTGTCATCAGCAGTGCAGTTTAGTATCTCTGTTATGTAATCAAATATTGAGATTGGTAGGAATTTGGCGCCATCTTGTGGACACAAGGTAACCACTATAATAGCTTTATGTCATACCTCATTTGTCTACATGTTAGCACCTTTTGTGAAATCACTACAGACCAGGAATGCTCCCCAGTTTTTCAGTAACATTACAGTATGGTTCCTCCATTCTGAGTCACTGATATGTTTTAGGATTTTTGTTGAGTGTTTTTTATTGTTAAACATTTAAGTAATTTTAAGGAGTAATAGGGTTTTAAGGTTCAATAGTTTGTTAGTTTGTGTTTCCTGGTTGTTGAAGATGTTAATAAGGCTGTTTACTGGTCCCTTCAGTGTCTTACTCAACAATTTACAGTATACCTCCAAATGTTGTGTATTTCTGTGAACAATAAGCAGTGATTGTAGACATTTACCAGTACTTAATTTTCCACAGCTTGTATTAGTGGCATTCGTTGCATACTTCCCTTCAGGGATTATTACTCTCAATGTAATGCTCCACTGATGGTAAGAAAACAATAATATTGTAAGGTTCTTGAGTGCACTGTGATTCTTAACTGTGGTAGGTTATATATGGCATGCATATTATCTACAGTGTGATTTTCTTATTTGAGGATCACTTTGATCATCAGATATGTAAAGTAGTGGTCTTGCCAATTACTGATCCTCCATAACATGATAGGAGTGAGGTTTTCACTCATAACTAACTCCAGAAAAAGTTAATTCAGATTTTACGTAGTTTAAAAGGACAAAGAGGAGACGTAATGGAAACTCTGTTACTCTATTTACCCATAATATGATGCCTTTCAGATATGTTAGGTTTATCCCTCTCATCAGAAACTTGGTCTCTTACTCTCTTCCAGAAATGGGAGTTGTTAATGGTAACTTCCATTAATGTCACAATCTAATAGCACTAAAGAGTCAAAAATATTTTTGTGTTGATTAAAGCTGTTTATTTCCTTCAGTATCATTAACTTTATCCCCACATTCACTGAGGTATGTGACATTTAAAGTACATTAGTGTATGTTTTATGTTTATTACAGTGGCTGTTTTCCTATAATTTTAGGTGTCTTGCTCCTGAATTTATGGAGGTTTTTCTGTTGGGAAATATTTCAAAGTTTGTTGTCGCCTTATGGACACAAAGGTCCTCTCTCCCTGCAAGACTCTAGTACTATATTAATCCACAACATATGGTTTTGATTGAGACTACAGTAACCTAATGACTATGCAGTTAGCCAAAAATTCATTTGAGGAATTTCAAGGGCGCTTGTTTCATTCCTTAATTTTGTTCAATTATAGGTTCTGGCTTATAAAGTATAACATCAGTGTCTGTGCGCAGTATAGTATAGTGCTGATATACGGTTGGTTTAATTCAATATCCTTACTTTTAGCTTTGTTACTCTGGTTTGTCACTAGCAATTTTAAAAATTTAATAACAAAATAAAAATACATGGATGATGTCTTTATATCAGGTACTAAGGACTGTGTTTCTCCTAAAAGCAGTTGATGTCACTGGAGTACATTACTCTATATATGAAAAAAATGCCTAAAGACATATATTGTTAAAAGACTTAACGTGCTATTCCAAAATTTCCAAGTGTTGTTATAATATACTTTATTGTACTATTATTGCAGTAACTTCAGCTTACTTTTGTCAAACATAACGTTGCCCTAGTAAGCATATGCCCTGAAACAATCTGATATGGGTTCCAAAAAGGATAAAATGTGTTAATATTATACTTAACATTTAGTTATGCCCTGTTTTCCAAATTACTACTTTAAAAAATTATATAGCATCCATATATATAATGCAGTGATGAATGTTTTAATTTAGCTGGTATTATCTAGCAACCACTATTGTTTGCTAAACTACTTTCAGCTGTGTATCATTTGTTTTCAGAATTTTTTTTACTTTAAAAAATATTTATTTATTTTAATTGGAGGCTAATTACAATATTATAGTGGTTTTTGCTATACACTCACATGAATCACTCCAGTGTTCTTGCCTGGACAATCCCAGGGATGGGGGAGCCTGGTGGGCTGCCATCTATGGGGTCACACAGAGTCGGACAAGACTGAAGTGACTTAGCAGCAGCAGCACATGAATCAGCCATGGGTTTACATGTGTTCCCCCACCTGCCTCCCCATCCCATCCTTTAGTGTCATCCCAGTGCACCAGTCCTGAGCACCCTGTCTCATTCATTGAGCCTGGACTAGTTATCTATTTCACATATGGTAGTATACATGCTTCAATGCTGTTCTCTCAAATCATCCCACCCTTGCCTTCTCCCACAGAGTCCAAAAGACTGTTCTTTACATCTGTGTCTCTTTTGCTGTCTCGCATATAGGGTCATTGTTACCATCTTTCTAAACTCCATATATATGCATTAATATACTGTATTGGTGTTTTTCTTTCTGACATACTTCACTCTATATAATAGGCTCCAGTTTCGTCCACCTTATTAGAACTGATTCAAATGCATTCTTTTTAAAAGCTGAGTAATATTCCATTGTGTATAATTACCACAGCCTTTTTATCCATTCGTCTGCCAATGGACTTCTTGGTTGCTTCCACGTGCTAGTACTTGTAAACAGTGCTGCGATGAACATTGGGGTACACATGTCTCTTTCAATTCTGGTTTCCTTGGTGTATATCCCAAGCATTGGGATTGCTGGGTCATATGGGAGTTCTATTTCCAGTTTTTTAAGGAATCTCTGCACTGTTCTCCATAGTGGCTGTACTAGTTTGCATTCCCACCAACAGTGTAAGAGTGTTCCTTTTTCTCCGCACCCTCTCCAGTATTTATTGTTTGTAGACTTTTTGGATAGCAGCCATTCTTACTGGCGTGAAATGGTACCTCATTGTGGTTTTAATTTGCATTTCTCTGATAATGAGCATCTTTTCATGTGTTTGCTAGCCATCTATATGTTGTCTTTGGAGAAATGTCTATTTAGTTCTTTGGCCCATTTTTTGATTGGGTCATTTATTTCTCTGGAATTAGTTATAGGAGCTGCTTGTATATTTTGAGATTAATTTTTTGTCCGTTGCTTCATTTGCTATTGTTTTCTCCCATTCTGAAGGCTATCTTTTCACCTTGTTTATAGTTTCCTTCGTTGTGCAAAAGCTTTTCATTTTAATTAGGTCCCATATGTTTATTTTTGCTTTTATTTCCATTACTCTGGGAGGTGGGTCATAGAGGAGCCTGCTGTGATTTATGTCCGAGAGTCTTTTGCCTATGTTTTCCTCTAGGAGTTTTATAGTTTCTTGTCTTACATTTAGATCTTTAATCCATTTTGAGTTTGTTTTTGTGTATGGTGTTAGAAAGTGTTCTAGTTTCATTCTTTTACCAGTGATTGACCAGTTTTCCCAGCACCACTTGTTAAAGAGATTGTCTTTAATCCATTGTATATTCTTGCCTCCTTTGTCAAAGATAAAGTGTCCATAGGTGCGTGGATTTATCTCTGGTCTTGTTCCATTGATCTGTATTTCTCTTTTGGTGCCAGTACCATACTGTCTTAATGACTGTAGCCTTGTAGTATAGACTGAAGCCAGGCAGGTTGATTCCTCCAGTTCCATTCTTCTTTCTCAAGATTTCTTTGGCTATTTGAGGTTTTTTTGTATTTCCATACAAATTGTGAAATTATTTGTTCTAGTTCTGTGAAAGATACCATTGGTAGCTTGATAGGGATTGCATTGAATCTATAGATTGCTTTGGGTAGTATACTCATTTTCACTATATCGATTCTTTGAATCCATGAACATGGTAATATTTCTCCATCTACTTGTGTCATCTTTGATTTCTTTCATCAGTGTTTTATAGTTTTCTATATATAGGCCTTTTGTTTCTTTAGGTAGATTTATTCCTAAGTATGGAGAAGGCAGTGGCACCCCACTCCAGTACTCTTGCCTGGAAAATCCCATGGATGGAGGGGCCTGGAAGGCTGCAGTCCATGGGGTCACTGAGGGTCAGACACTACTGAGCGACTTCACTTTCACTTTTCACTTTCATGCGTTGGAGAAGAAAATGGTGACCCACTCCAGTATTCTTGCCTGGATAATCCCAGGGATGGGGGAGCCTGGTGGGCTGCCATCTAAGGGGCTGCACAGAGCTGGACATGAATGATGTGACTTAGCAGCAGCAGCAGCATTCCTAAGTATTTTATTCTTTTTGTTGCAATGGTGAATGGAATTGTTTCTTTAATTTCTCTTTCTGTTTTCTTATTATATTCAAGGGGTTTCTGGGTGTTGATTTTATATCCTGCAGCTTTACTATATTCATTTATTTAGCTCTAGTAATTTTCTGGTAGAGGCTTTAGGGTTTTCTATGTAGAGGACCATGTCATCTGCAGACAGAGATTTACTTCTTCTTTTCCAATCTGGATTCCTTTTATCTCTTTTTCTGCTCTGATTGCTGTGGCCAAAATTTCCAAAACTATGTTGAATAGCAGTAGTGAGAGTGGGCATCCTTGTCTTCTTCCTGACTTTACGGGAAATGCTTTCAATTCTTTCCCATTGAGGATAATGTTTGCTATGGGTTTATCATATATGGCTTTTATTATCTTGAGGTATGTTCCTTCTGTCGTGCTTTCTGGAGGGTTTTTTCATAAATGGATGTTAAATTTGGTCAAAGACTTTCTCTGCATCTATTGAGATAATTATATGGTTTTTATCTTTCAATTTGTTAATGTGGTGTATTACATTGATTGATTTGCAAATATTAAAGAATCTTTGCATCCCTGGGATAAAGCCCACTTGGTCATGATGTATGATCTTTTTAATATATTGTTGGATTCTGATTGCTAGAATTTTGTTAAGGATTTTTGCATCTATGTTCATCAGTGATACTGGCCTGTGGTTTTCTTTTTTTGTGGCATCTTTGTCAGGTTTTGGTATTAGGGTGATAGTGGCATTATAGAATGAGTTTGGCAGTTTGCCTTCTTCTGCAATTTTCTGGAAGAGTTTGAGTAGGATAGGTGTTACCTCTTCTCTAAATTTTTGGTATAATTCAGCTGTGAAGCTATCTGGTCCTGGGCTTTTGTTTGTTGGAAGATTTTTTTATTACGATTTGATTTCCATGCTTATGATGGGTCTGTTAAGATTTTCTATTTCTTCCTGGTTCGGTTTTAGAAAGTTATACTTTGGTAAGAATTCATCCATTTCTTCCAAGTTGTCCATTTTCTTAGCATATAATTGCTGATAGTTGTCTCTTATGATCCTTTGTATTCCTATGTGTCTGCTGTGATTTCTCCATTTGCATTTCTCTTTTTGTTGATTTGATTTTTCTCTCCTTATTTCTTGATGAGTCAGGCTAATGGTTTGTCTCTTTTATTTATTCTCAAAGAACCAGCTTTTAGTGATTTTTGTTATTGTCTCCTTGTTTCTTTTTCATTTTTTTCTGCCCCATTTTTATGATTTCTTTCCTTCTACTAACCCTGGGGTTCTTCATTTCTTCTTTTTCTTCTTTTTTCTTGCTTGAGGTGTAAAGTTAGATTATGCATTTGATTTTTCTCTTGTTTCTTGAGGTAGTCTTATATTGCTATGAACCTTCCCCTTAGCACTGCTTTTACTGAATCCCATAGGTTTGGGGTGGTTGTGTTTTCATTTTCATTCATTTCTGTGCATATTTTTATTTCTTTTTTGATTTCTGTGATTAGCTGGTTATTCAGAAGCGTGTTGTTTAGCCTCCATGATTGTATTGTTAATGTTTTTTTTCCTGTAGTTGACATCTAATCTTACTGCACTGTGATCACAAAAGATGCTTTAAATGCTTTCAATTATTTTGAATTTACCAAGGCTAGACTTATGTCCCAAGATGTGATCTGTACTAGAGAATGTTCCATGTGCACTTGAGAAAAAGGTGAAATTCATTGGTTTGGGTTGAAGTCGCCTATACATATCAATTAGGTCTAACTGGTCCATTGTATCATTTAAAGTTTGTGTTTCCTTGCTAATTTTCTGTTTAGTTGATCTATCCACAGGTGTGAATGAGATACTAAAGTCTCCAACTATTATTGTATTACTGTTAATTTCCCCTTTCATACTTGTTAGCATTTGCCTTACATGTTGAGGTGTCCCTATGTTGGGTGCATATATCTTTATAATTGTTATATCTTCTTGCATTGATTCTTTGATCATTATGTAGCATCCTTCTTTGTCTCTTTTCTTGCTCTTTATTTCAACGTCTATTTTATCTGATACGAGTATTGCTACTCCTGCTTCCTTTTGGTCTCCATTCGCATGAAATATCTTTTTCCAGGCCTTCACTTTCAGTCTGTATGTGTTCCTTGGTTTGAAGTGGGTCCCTTATAGACAGCATATATAGGGGTCCTGTTTTTGTATCCATTCAGCCAGTCTTTGTCGTCTGGTTGGAGCATCCAACCCATTTACATTTAGGGTAATTATTGATAAGTATGATCCCGTTGCCATTTACTTTCTTGTGTTGGGTTCGAGATTATACACGTTTTCTGTTTCCTGTCTAGAGAAGATACTTTAGCATTTGTTGAAGAGCTGGTTTGGTGGTGCTGAATTCTCTCAACTTTTGCTTGTCTAAATCTTTTCATTTCTCCTTCATATTTGAATGAGATTCTTGCTGGGTATAGTAATCTGGGTTGTAGCTTTTTCTCTTTCATCACTTCAAGTATGTCCTGCCATTTCCTTCTGGCCTGAAGAGTTTCTGTTGAAAGATCAGCTGTTATCCTTATGGGAATCCCCTTGTGTGTTGTTTGTTTTTTTTCCCTTGCTGCTTTTAATAGTTGCTCTTTGTGTTTGATCTTCGTTAATTTGATTAATATGTGTCTTGGGGTGTTTTGCCTTGGGTTTATCCTGTTTGGGACCCTCTGGGTTTCTTGGACTTGGGTGGCTATTTCCTTCCCCATTTTAGGGATGTTTTGAAGTATTATCTCCTCAAGTATTTTTTCATGGTCTTTCTTTTTGTCTTCTTCTTCTGGGACTCCTATGATTTGAATGTTGGGGCCTTTAACATTGTCCCAGATGTCTCTGAGGTTGTCCTCATTTCTTTTAATTCTTTTTCTTTCTTCCTCTCTTCTTCATTTATTTCTACCATTCTATCTTCCACCTCATTTATCTTATCTTCTGCCTCAGTTATTCTAATGTTGGTTCTCTCCAGAGTGCTTTTGATCTGAGTTATTACATTATGCATTATATATTGACTCTTTTTTTTATTTCTTCTAGGTCTTTGTTAAACATTTCTTGCATCTTCTCAATCCTTGTCTCTAGTCTATTTATCTGTAACTCCAATTATTGTGTTCCATTTCCTGCCGAATATTTCTCTTCCTTTTCATCTTGTTTGGGTGGCTTTTCTGTATGCTGGAAGTTTGTGGTTCCTCTTTATTGCAGAGGTTCCTGCCTGTGGATGGGGTTGGACGAGTGGCTTGTCAGGGTTTCCTGGTTAGGGAAGATTGCACTGGTGGAGCTGGATCTCTTCTTTCTGGAATGTAATAAAGTGTCCAGTAGTGAGATTTGAGGTTTTGTTTGGCTTTAGGAAGCCTGTATTTTAATGCTCAGGGCTATGTTCCTGTGTTCTGGAGAATTAGCATGGTATGTCTTGCTCTGGAACTTGTTGGCTCTTGGGTGGAGCTTGGTTTCAGTGTAGGTATGTAGGCTTTTGGGCTTCCCTGGTGGCTCAGCTGGTAAAGAACCTGTTCTTGTCAATTAACGTTCCCTGAATTCAGGCGTTTTCTGGTTTTCTCAAGTTTTGGATTTAAGCCTCCTGCCTCTGGCTTTCAATCTTATTCTTACAGTAGCCTCAAGACTTCTCCACCTATACAGCACTGATGATAAAACATCTAGGTTAATAGTGGAAAGATTCTCCACAGTGAGGGACACTCAGAGAGGTTCACAGAGTTACATGGAGAAGAGAAGAGGGAGGAGGGAGATAGAGGTGACCAAGAGAAGAAGAGGGGGAATCAAAAGGGGAGAGAGCAGTCTAGCCAGTAATCAGTTGCCTATGTGCTTTCCACAGTGTGGAACACCCAGAGAGGTTCACAGAGTTACATAGAGAAGAAAAGAGGGAGGAGGGAGATAGAGATGACAAGGAGGAGAAGAGGGGCAGTCAAAGGGGAAAGACCAGTCTGGCCAGAAATCAGTTCCCTAAGTGTTCTCCACAGTCCAGAACACCCAGAAAGATTCACAGAGTTAAGTAGAGAAGAGAAGGCAGAGGGAAGAGATGGAGGTAACCTGGGGGAGAACAGTGAGAGTCAAAAGGGGAGAGAGCTGTCAAGCCAGTAATCACACCCCTAAGTAAAAATGGGTACTGAAGGTTAGATTCTTAAAGGTACAAAATGATAACAAATACCAAAAAGCAAAGATTAAAAATTTAGAGTAGAAGTTAAACTCTCAAAAATACAATATTAAAAATACAAAACCAAATCAGTATCAAAAATTATAAAATATATATGTGAAATTTGGTTAAAAAATATGGTCTTTTTCTTTTACAAGGTAATAGTATGTTATAAAAATGAAAATTAAAGGAGTAATAAAAAATTAAAAAATTTGCAAGTCTCTTCAGTGTCTAATTTCTGCCCTGACACAAGGGGGCGAAGATGGTCACTTATTTAGGCTCTCTTGTTCAGTTGCACTGTGGGGAGGGAGGAACACTGCAAACAAATATCACTGGTGTGTGTGGAGTGCTCATAGTGTATGGACCACATTGGGTTTGCCCCAGCTCATGGCACCTGTGCTTTCCCAGTCTACACTGCTCAGGCTCCAGGTTGCTCTGAAGGGGAACTGTGCAATCACGCCCTGGATTGCTTGCACTTCCCAGGTCTAAGCTGCTCAGTTTCAGGTTCTCGAGTACTTCACAAAGGCAGACTCTGTTGGGCCTGTGTTTTGTGCCCTTCCCAGGTCCGAGGAGCTCAGGCCACCAGGTACTTGGTGAGTGCACTATCCCAGGTGTGTGGTGCTTCTTATCACTTTCCTGGTCCCAGCTGATCTCAGGCTGTGACCCTCCTGGCATATGTCAACCGTCCAGTATCCTAGGAAGACTTGGTTAGCAAATGGGAGCCTGCTCACAGTTTGGAGGGTGCCATCTCTGGGGCCAAGATTGCCTTTTGCCTTCCGGCTCTGGCTGTCGTCCACCTGCCTTTCTGCCTCTGGCAGGGCAATGGGCTGGTCCACAGCCAGCTAGCTTTCCTCTGGTATTCGCTGAATCCTTTGTTCTGTGAGCCGGCGAGGCTGTGACTTAGGTTAGAGCTGTTTGCGGGAAATTTCTCGCTCTTCCCTCTCCCCCCCGCCTCTTTTCTCTCTCTCTGGCTATCCCACAGTTTGGGTTGCTATCTCATGTTGGCTCCTTCAGATTATCCTCAGGGCATCCAGGCTTGGTCCTTACCCTAAGCATACAACCCGTGCCTCCTCCCTGCTCGCTGTGGCAGATGCAAGCGTCTGGGCTATTTCTCCACTGGGAGTTGTAGGTAAGGCACGTATTCTGTGGATTTTTTTCCCCCTCCCAGTTATTGTTGCCCTCTGAGATTCCATAACTCCCCACAGACCTGCCGGTGAGAGAGTGGCGTATGGAAACTTCTCCTCCTTCACGACTCCCTCCCCAGGACGGTTCTCCGTCTCTAACTCTTTTGTCTCTTTTTGTCATTTATAGTTTGTCCTACCTATTTTCAAAGAGAATGGGCTGCCTTTTGGGGAGCCTGGTGTCCTCCGCCAGCATTCAGAAGTTTTTTTTTTTTTTTTTCCATCTCAGGTGTACATGAGTTCCCCAGAAGTTGTTTTGTGGAAGTTGCTCAGCATTCAGATGATCTTTTGATGAATTTGTGGAATAGAAAGTGGTCTCCCTGTCCTATTCCTCTGCCATCTTAGGACCGGCCCCCAGAATTTTTATTTTTTAATGGCAAAACTTGTTTAGCTAGTATGCTTTAGTGTTGTCACCTGAGTTGCTCAGTATATTATACTGCTTTGCATGCACAACTTTTCATTGTTGCTATTTAGACTGGGCATATTCTAATAGTATTAACCATTTAGCCTTCATTTGCTCCTCCAGTTTACTGAGTGGAACATTGTTAACTAGCAAAATAATTTGGTATTAAGATCTGTCAACCATGTACTGATTGGTTCTGGAGGTCCTGTTACTTGCTATATTACGAAACTACAGTCCATGATTTGTAATATTACCAATATTAATTTAATCATGATAAAAATGTATCCCTGAGTTTTATATTGGTTAATGATCATTATTTTTGTCTTGCAGTTATTTGTTAAACAGCATTAATCTAAACCATAGTCACCAAGCTAATTCAAATATATTTGGTAGGTCTTAGACTTTTTCCAGGGGCTTCCCTGATAGCTTAGCTGGTGAAGAATCTGCCTGTGATTCAAGAGACCCCAGTTTAACTCCTGGGTCAGGAAGTTTCCCTGGAGAAGGGATAGGCTACCCACTCCAGTATTCTTGGGCTTCCATGGTGGCTCAGATGGTAAAGAATCCTCCTGCAGTGTGGGAGACCTGGGTTCGATCTCTGGGTTGGAATGATTCCCTGGAGAATGGAATGCTACCCACTCTAGTATTCTTGTCTGGAGAATCCCCACGGACAGAGGAGCATGGAAGGTTACAGTCCTTGGGGTCGCAGAGAGAGTTGGACATGACTGAGGGACTAAGCACAGCACAGACTTTTTCTACCATTAAGAAAAAAAAATTTTTTTTTTACTGCCTTGCATTGGTACAGAATTGTCATGTTTTCCTGTTACTAAAAATAAGTGGCTAGTTGTTGGCTCAGCAACCCCTCTGTATTATAGATGTGGTGCTGCTAAGATTTTTCACCACCTGTGGTCAAATGTGGCACTTTTCTGGTTTTGAAGTTCTGTAGTGACGGTTTTTTACAGTGTTGCCTCTGCTACTTCTCTACTAGATCATCATTTAACCCAGCTGTATTATGGGATCATCTTTTGACTTCATGGTGTCACTGAAAGGCTTACATGTGCTAATGGATGAAAATATTTCAATGGTAAGACTAATCTCCATGTGGTATTTTATCTCAAATCTTTGCTAACATGCTTTGTGTTATGCGTAACACATATTGGGAAGTTGATGCTGGCACACTTAATTTACCTTAATTTATGGACAAAATACTGGTAACCATTATTGGGTGTCAGTCTGGGTATAAACCCAGCTATAAAGCTAACAAGGGTCATTTCAGTTTTGTAATAACAAGATTAAATGTTTTATAGTAAGAACATTGATGTTAGCAACCCTGCTAATCAGTGCAACTCTGAGTAAGGCAGTTAACTTCTTTAAAAACGAAACAAGGCAACTATATTGTGACATAATTAATATACTATAAAAGCTACCCTTTTAAAGTTTCAGTAGTTTTTTGTATATTCATAGAGTTCTGTAACCATCATTACTGTCTTACTGTAAGACATTTTCATTCCCCCTAGAAAGAAGCGGCAGACCCATTAGCAGTCATTCCTCATTTTTCCCTGTTTGCTAACCCTGGAAACCACTGATCTGACTTTTTGTTCCTATGAATTTGTCTCTTCTGGTCATTCATATGAGTGGAATCATACAATATGTAACATTTGTGTTTGGCTTCTTTTACTTAACATGTTTTGGTGATTTAGATGCTGCTATGTGGTGTCAGCATACTGGGCACCTACCAACCTGGGGAGTTCATATTTCAGTGTCCTATCTTTTTGCCTTATCATACTGTTCATGGATTTCTCAAGGCAAGAATACTGAAGTGGTTTGACATTGCCTTTTCCAGTGGACCACGTTTTTTCAGAACTCTCCACCATTACCCGTCCTTCTAGGGTGGCCCTACACAGCATGGCTCATAGTTTCATTGAGTTAGACAAGACTGTGGTCCATGCCATGAAACAAGGCAAATTGGAAGTTGTCAAACAGGAGATGGCAAGAGTGAACATCACCATTTTAGGAATCAGCGAACTAAAATGGACTGGAGTGGGTGAATTTAATGCAGATGATTACTATATCTACTAGTGTGGGCAAGAATCCCTTAGAAGAAATGGAGTAGCCATGATAGTCAACAAGAGTCCAAAACACAGTATTTGGATGCAATCTCAAAAATGACAGAATGATCTCTGTTCGTTTCCAAGACAAACCATTCAGTATCACAGTAATCCAAGTCTGTGTCCTGACAGGTAATGCTGAAGAAGTTGAATGGTTCTATGAAGACCTCTAAGACCTTCTAGAACTAACACCCAAAAAAGATGTCCTTTTCATTTTAGGGTGCAGGAATGCAAAAGTAGGAAGTCAAGAGATACCTGGACTAACAGGCAAATTTGGCCTAGGAGTACAGAATGAAGCAGGGCAAAGGCTAATAGAGTTTTGCCAAGAGACACACTGGTCATAGCAAACACCCTATTCTGACAACACAAGAGAAGACGCTAGAGTCTTCAGACTCTACAGACATTGCCAGATGGTCAGTATTGAAATCAGATTGATTATATTCTTTGCAGCCAAAGATGGGAGAAGCTCTATTCAGTCAGCAAAAATAAGACTGGGAGCTGACTATGGCTCAGATCAACAACTCCTTATTGCCAAATTCAGACTGAAATTGAAGAAAGTAGGGAAAACCACAGACCATTCAGGTATGACCTAAATCAAATCCTTTAGAATTATACAGTGGAAATGACAAATAGATTCAAGGGATTCGATCTGATAGACAGAGTCCCTGAAGAACTATGAAGGGAGATTCATGACATTGAACGTGAGGCAGTGATCAAGACTATCCCGCAAAAAAGAAATGCAAAAAGGCAAAATGATTATCTGAGGAGGCCTTATAAATAGCTATGAAAAGAAGAGAAGCAAAAGGCAAAAGAGAAAAGGAAAGATATACCCATTTGAATGCAGAGTTCCAAAGGATAGCAAGGAAAGATAAGAAAGCCTTCCTCAGTGATCACTGCAAAGAAATAGAAGAAAGCAATAGAATGGGAAAGAACAGAGAGCTTTTCAAGAAAATTAGAGATACCAAGGGAACATTTCATGCAAAGATGGGCACAATAAAGGACAGAAATGGTATGGACCTAACAGGAGCAGAAGATACTAAGGAGAGGTGGCAAAAATACACTGAAGATCTATAGAAAAAAGATCTTCATCATCCAGACAATTATGATGATGTGATCACCCACCTATAGCCAGATATCCTGGAATGTGAAGTCAAGTGGGCCTTAGGAAATATCGCTACAAACAAAGCTAGTGGAGGTGATGGAATTCTAGTTGAGCTATTTCAAATTCTAAAAGATGATGCTGTGAAAGTGCTGCACTCAATATGCCAGCAAATTTGGAAAACTTAGCAGTGGCCACTGAACTGGAAAAGGTCAGTTTTCATTCAAGTTCCAAAGAAACATAATGCCAAAGAGTGCTCAAACTATTGCACAATTGCACTAGTCTCACACTCAAGCAAAGTAATACTCAAAATTCTCCAAGCCAGGCTTCAGTAGTACTTGAACTGTGAACTTTCAGATGTTCAAGCTGCATTCAGAAAAGGCAGAGGAACCAGAGATCAAATTACCAACATCTGTTGGATCATCGAAGAAACAAGAGAGTTCCAGAAAAGCATCTCTTTCTGCTTTATTCAGTATGTCAAAGCTTTTGACTGTGTGGATCACAAGAAACTGGAAAATTCTGAAAGAGATGGGAATACCAGACCACCTGACCAGCCTCCTGAGAAATGTGTATACAGATCAAGAAGCAACAGTTAGAACTGGACATGGAACAACAGACTGGTTCCAAATTGGGAAAGGAGTATGTCAAGTCTGTGTAATGTCACCCAGCTTATTTGACTTACATGCAGGTACATCATGAGAAATGCTGGACTGGATGAAGCACAAGTTGGAATCAAGATAGCTGGGAAAAATATCAATTGCTTCAGATATGCAGATGATACCACCCTTGTGGCAGAAAATCACTTTCTCTTGATGAAAGTGAAAGAGGAGAGTGAAAAAGTTGGTTTAAAACTCAACATTCAGAAAACTAAGATCGTGGCATCTGGTCCCATCACTTTATGGCAAATAGATGGGGAAACAGTGGTAACATTTACAGGTTTTATTTTTGGGGGGCTCCAAGATCACTGCAGATGGTGACTGCAGCCATGAAATTAAAAGATGCTTGCTTCTTGGAAGAAAAGTTATGACCAACCTACACAGCATATTAAAAAAGCAGAGATATTACTTTGCCAACAAAGGTCCATCTAGCCAAGCCTATAGTTTTTCCAGTAGTCATGTATGGAAGTGAGAGCTGGTCTATAAAGAAAGCTGAGCACCAAAGCATTGATGCTTTTGAACTGTGGTGTTGGAGAAGACTCTTGAGAGTCCCTTGGACAGCAGGGAGATAGAACGAGTCCATCCTAAAGGAAATCAGTCCTGGATATTCATTGGAAGGATTGATGTTGAAGCTGATACTCTAATACTTTGGTCACCTGATGCGAAGAACTGACTAATTTGAAAAGACCCTGATGCTGGGAAGGATTGAAGGCGAGGAGAAGGGGAAGACAGAGGATGAGATGGTTGGATAGCATCACCGACTCAATGGACATGAGTTTGTGTAGCTGGGAGTTGGTGATGGGTAGGGAGACCTGGCATGCTGCAGTCCACAGGGTCACAAAGAGTCGGACACAAGTGAGCGCCTGAATTGAACTGAACTCATGTAGCGTCAGATGCCAGGGCACAGGATGACACAGACCCTTCCCGCCTGCAGCGCACACTTAGGGGATGGGGATGGGGGACAGACATGCAAAACAACCTCTGCCTAATAAGAAAATTGCTGTAATGAAGCAGAATATAAAAGGGAGGATATCAACAGCACACCACTGTCTCAACTGAGTGGATTTTTGTCCATTTACTCTTCAAGGAGGACATATGCTTATGTCCAAATCACCCAACTTCTCCATCATATATGATGTTTTTCCAAGTGCCTCTCATTAAGATTGGGCTTCCCAGGTGGCTCAGTGGTAAAGAATTCCCCTGCCAATGCAGGAGACGCTGGTTCAATCCCTAGTTTGGGAAGATCCCCTGAAGGAGGAAATGGCAACCCACATTAGTATTCTTGCCTGGAAAAGTCCATGGACAGAGGAGCCTGGCGGGCCATAGTCCACAGGATCTCAGAGAGTAAGACACAACTGAGTGATAGAACACACACACACACACACACATAGTATATGTTAGTACTTCATTCCATTTTTTAGCTAAATAATATTCCACTTTATGGATTAACCTTGTTTTATCCATTCATCATTTGAACGATATTTTGGGTTTTGTGTGGACATTTTCCTCGGTTATTTACTTCGTGTTACAATTGCTTTTTAATATGGCAACTCTCCATATATTCTTTTGAGTAATTGACAGGCTACTAAAGTAACTGCATCGTTTTACATTTTCACCAAGAAATTTATGAGGATGTCAGTTTATCTCCATTTTCACTTTTCTTTTATAAATGGCCATCCTGGTGGATGTTAAGTATAGTTGACTCTCGAACAGCACAGGGGTTGGGAGCACTGATCCTCCTCACAGTGCAAAATCTACATGTAACTTACAGTGAGCCCTCCATTTGTGCTATTCCTCCTGAGGTTCCTCATGTGCATGGATTATCTAGTACTACAATATTTAGTACTGAAAAAAATCCACCTATAAATGAACTCACGCAGTTCAAACCCATGTTGTTCAGGGAACATCTGTATCTTGTATCTCATGTGGTTTTGCCTAGTATATCTCTGTTGAGCAACTTTTTCTATGCTGATTGGCCATTTGTATTTCTTTGGAGAAATGTATATTCAAATTGTATGTTCACTAGAATTAAGTTATATATCTTTTTATATGTTGTTTACATTTTCATTCATAATAAATTCTTTTTTAAAAAATTTTATTTTTTAATTGAAGGATAATTGCTTTACAGAATTTTGTTGTTTTCTTTTAAATATCAGCAGGAATCAGCCTGGTTCACCATGTCCCCTCCTTCCAGAACCTCTCTCCCATCTCCCTCCCCATCGTACCCTTCTAGATTGTTACAGAGCCCCTGATTGAGTTCCCTGAGTCATACAGTAAATTCCCATTGGCCATCTGTTTTACATATCATATTGTAAGTTTCCATGTTACTCTCTCCATACATCTCACCCTCTCCCTCCTTCCCTCCCCCATGTGTATAAGTCTGTCTCTATATAAGTCTGTTCTTTTTATCTGTTTCTCCATTGCTGCCCTGCAAATAAATTCCTCAGTACCATCTTTCTAGATTCCATGTATATCCATTAGGGTACAATATTTATAATTCTCTTTACTTCCCTCTGGATAATAGGCTCTAGGTTCGTCCACCTCATTAGAACTGACTCAAAGGCATTCCTTTTTATGACTAATAGTGCATTGTATATATGTACCTCAACTTCTTTGTACATTCATCTGTCAATGAACATCTAGGTTGATACCATGTTCTAGGTATTATAAGTAGTGCTGCAATGAACACTGGGGACATATGTCTTTTTCAACTTTGGTTTCCTCAGGGTATATGCCTAGCAGTGGGATTGCTGGGTCATATGGTGGTTTTATTGCTAGCTTTTTAAGGAATCTCCATACCATCTTCCATTGTGGCTGTATCAATTTGCATTCCCACCAGCAATGCAAGAGAGTTCCCTTTTCTCCACACCCTCTCCAGCATTTATTGTTTATAGACTTTTTGATGATGGCCATTCTGACTGGTAAGAGGTGGCCCTCTTGTAGTTTTTATTTCCATTTCTGTAATAATGAATGATGTTGAGCATCTTTTCATGTGTTTGTTAGCCATCCATCTGTCGTCTTTGGAAAAATGTCTGTTTAGGTCTTTTTCCCACTTTTTGATTGGGTTGTTTGTTTTTCTGATATTGAGTTGTATGAACTGCTTGTATATTTTGGAAATTATTTGTCAGTTGTTTCCTTTGCTATCATTTTCTTCCATTCTGAGGGTTGTCTTTTCACCTTGTTTCTACTTTCCTTTGCTGTGCAAAAGCTTTTAACTTTAATTAGGTCCCACTTGTTTATTTTTGTTTTTATTTCCATTACTCTAGGTAGTGGGTCATAGAGAATCTTGCTTTGATTTATGTCATCGAGTGTTCTGCCTATGTTTTCCCCTAAAAGTTTTATAGTTTCTGGTCTTACATTTAGGCCTTTAATCCATTTTGAGTTTATCTTTGTGTATCGCATTAGGAAGTGTTCTAATTTCATTCTTTTATACATTGCTGTCCAGTTTCCCCAGCACCACTTACTGTAGAGGTTGTCTTTGCCCCATTGTATATTCTTGCCTCCTTTGTCAGGGCCAGAGGAGCCTGGTGGGCTGCCGTCTATGGGGTCACACAGAGTCAGACACAACTGAAGCGACTTAGCAGCATAGATGCATGGGTTTATCTCTGGACTCTCTATCCTGTTCCACTGATCTATATTTCTGTTTTTGTGCCAGTACCATACTATCTTGATGACTGTAGCTTTGTAGTAGTCTGAAGCCAGGAAGGTAGATTACTCGAGCTCTATTTCTCTTTCTCAAGTCTACTTTGGCTATTTAAGGTCTTTTATGTTTCCATATGAATTGTGAAATTTTTTGTTCTAGTTCTGTGAAAAAAACTGCCATTGGTAATTTGATAGGGATCACATTGAATNATTACTCGAGCTCCATTCTTTCTCAAGACTGCTTTGACTATTCAGGATCTTTTGTATTTCCATATGAATTGTGAAATTTTTTGTTCTAATTCTGTGGAAAATGCCATTGGTAATTTAATAGGGATTGCATTGAGTCTGTAGATGGCATTTGGTACTTTAGTCATTTTCACAATATAGCAAAAATTAATAACACTAAAAGCTGGTTCTTTGAGAAGATCAACTAAATTGACAAACCACTAGCCAGACTCATCAAGAAAAAAAGAGAGAAAAAGCAAATCAACAAAATCAGAAATGAAAAAAGAGAGGCTACAACAGACAACACTAAAATACGAAAGATCATAAGAGAATATTATGAGCAACTACATGCTAATAAAATGGACAACATAGAGGAAATGGACAGATTTTTAGAAAAGTTCAACTTCTCAAGACTGAACCAGGAAGAAATAGAAATTATGAACAAGCCAATTACAAACACTGAAATTGAAACTAATAAAAAGTCTCCCCAAATACAAAAGCCCAGGGCCAGATGGTTTCACAGGGGAATTCTATCAAACATTTAGAGAAGAGCTCATGCTTATGTTTCTGAAACTTTCAAAAAAACTGTAGAGGAAGGAACACTGCCAAAGTCATTCCACATGGCCACAATCACCCTGATACAAAAACAGGCAGAGACAATGAAATAAAAAAGAAAATTACAGGCCAGTATCACCATTGAATATAGGTGCAAAAATCCTCAATGAAATTCTAGCAAACAGAATTTGACAACACGTTAAAAAGCTCATACACCATGATCAAGTTGCATTTATTCGAAGGATGCAAGGATTCTTCAATATATGCAAATCAATCAATGTGATACACCATATTAACAAATTGAAAGATAAAAACCATATGATCATCTCAATAGAGGCAGAAAAAGCCTTTGAAAAAATTCAGCACCCATTTGTGGTTAAAGCACTTCAATAAATGGGCATAGAAGGAAACTGCCTCAACATAGTAAAGGTATATATGATAAGTCCACAGCAAATATTATTCTCAGTGGTGAAAAACTGAAAGCATTCAATCTAAAATCAGGAACAGGACAAGTGTGTCCATTTTCACCACTATTATACAACGTAGTTTTGGAAGTCCTAGCTATGGCAATTAGAGAAGAAAAATAAATAAAAGGAATCAGATATGAAAAGAAGTAAAACTCTCACTATTTGCAGATGACATGATACTATACATATTAAACCCAAAACAAACTATCAGAAAATTACTAGAGCTAATCAATGAATTTAGCAGTCATGGGATACAGGGTCAGTACACAGAAATCACTTGCATTCCTACTGATTTCAAAATGCTTCTTCCATCCTGCAAGCTTCTGGGAACTCTGTTTATTGTTTATAGCATATATAACCATTAAAAATCTTCAAACCCTCCAGTATAGAGGTAACTAGTTGTGTTTTCACTACAAAAAGTTTAGAGTCTCAGAGAGATAATCCTTTTCCACTTGATGGTTTTGCTTCAGTTTTAAGATCAACTCCCTAAGAGGGAGCTAAAGGAGACCATCTAGGATACAGAGAGGTTTAGGTCCTATGAAAAGCATTAAAGGAATTAGAGTCATTTAGATTCTGGGAAACAACTCCAAAATGGAGAGTTTGTTTTCAGATGTCTTATGAAGTCAAGGATAGTTGGTTTTGTTGCATAAAGGCAATTCTAGTTAATGGAGTAATAGATTCAAGAAGGTCCAAAGATGAAAATACTTTTGGAACTAATAACCTAGTGGAATTTGAGAATCTCCTCACATGAAAGGTTCGATTACATGCACTTTAAGGTCACATTTAAGGAAGAAATGTAAGGCTTTAGGTAGCAGGTCATAGAAGATATCTTGGATTATGTGGTTCTACTTGGTGGCCTTCAAAGCTTTTAAAGTATTTCTTCCTTTGGTTCAAGGGTCACCTGGGAAGCAGGCCACTGGAAAATGAGTTATATTGCACAGTCTACTAATGAATAGGAATGAAATAAGGCCTCAGCAGTTGTCCAGAGAGTCTCTGGTCTCTGGGAGCCACCATTCTCTCATGGGCTCAGAGTGATGGCTCTTTTGATTATAGCATAGGTTGTAGATTTAGAACTTCAAAGATGGAAGGACCTTAAAAATCTCATATCTAAAACAGCTTATTTTAATTTGACCCTAATTCAAGTCCTTTTATAATATATCCAAGAAACAGTCTTTTAGCCTCCAAGTAAGGGCACTTAGTGGTGGGGAACTCTCTGAGTTAGTTTGACTCTTCTTTTAAGAGCTCTTTGCAACATTGAGCTAAAATACATCTTTCTATAGTTTCAACTCACTCATCACATTTGTATTGTGCCCCAGTTCAAGAATATTGCTTTATTGTTCTCTCTTCTGCATCTTCAGCTTCTCTCCACCGTCTTTTTGCTGCCATACACTGTGCTGGGTGATGGGGATATGGAGATGAATTAGACATGATTCCTGCCCTCAAGGAGTTCTCAGCCTAGTGAGAGTTCGACATGTACACAGAGAATTACAACAGTATGGTATGCTCTACAATGGAGGTATGTACAAGATACTGTGGGATTCAGAAGAGAAATCATTTGACTGAATCTGGACATGCAGAGGTTAGAGGAACTGATGATTAAGTTGAATCTCAAAAAAAGTAAAGGTTGACTAAGCAGAAAAAGTATGGAGATTAGAAATAGAATGATGAATTGGGAATTACAGTTCATGAAATTAGGTTGTAAATGTGGGCTGGGAAGATATCTTTATATAGTGTGAAATGAATCAAGTGAAAGTGAAGTTGCTGAGTTGTGTCCAACTCTTGTCCTGTGTGACCCCATGGACTGTAGCTCACCAGGCTCCACCGTCCATGGGATTTTCCAGGCGAGAGTACTGGAGTGGGTTGCCATTTCTTTCTCTAGAGGATCTTCCCGACCCAGGGATTGAACCCGGGTCTCCCACATTATAGGCAGACACTTTACTGTCTGAGCCACCAGGGAAGTCTAATTTTGAATCAAAGCAAATTAAATTTGGATTTCATTTTGAGTGTTTTAAGAAGGGGATGCTTTTGATGGTCACTGTGGTGGTAGTAAGTTATAGAAGATTTTCAGATCTAGACAGGGAGATCAGTTAAAAGGATATTATAGTAGTTAAAATGATAAATGATCTAAGGCTGGAAGGAGTGACAATGAAGATGACCTCTTAAATACAGTGTTAAAGAAATTGTAGATATAATTAGAACATGGGAAAATTTAGGCTTTCAGACTGGCAAATGGGTATCCTCTATCTGCACCTTGACCTTCATGAAAGATCCTTGCATGTTTTTTTATATAGGTGTTGCCGTTGGTTCCTTCAAGACCAGGGCTTGGCTGCACAGATTTTGCAAGTTCCTTTAGAGGGTGGGGCAGCCATATGTGAAATGTTCACTCTAAGAAAGACAACTGAAGAGCCACAGACTTCTCATAGTGTTACTAAGTTCTTGATCCTTCTCATCAGTAGCAGGGCTACCCACACTATCACGTATCTTCCAAAATATTTTTTTACTAAAACTGGAGCTTTTACATTTAAAACCCTCTCATGGAAGAAATGGCCTTGGTTATTATTATCTCAATGCTTTATTTTGTTTAAGGATTTTTGAATGTTTATGGTTATATCTCCTGGTTAAAAATATTTACAATAATTAAAAATATAAATATATCCTGAATTTATTTTCTTGTTTCTCAAAGCAATATAAATACAATATTTGGCAAATTCTCTCCTTAAGGCTCAGAGGATTCAGAGAATGGCTTTCTGTGACTAGAATAATTGACTGGAGAGTATGTTTAAGTAGACCTTTTGTATTTTCCGTGAACCTTATCTAACGAGCCATGCTGAAGAGCAATGGAGGGGAGAAGGATTGGAAGAGGAAGCCCTGAGCAGGACAGCAAAACAGTACAGTGACAGCTTGGGCCTTGCACTCAGATCTAGTCTCATACTTACCAATGTAGTTTTGAGCATGGTTTTTCACCTCTCTGTGTTACTTTATTTCCTCCTATGTAAAACAGAATTAGTGATACCTTTTTGCAATGATGAGTGGGTGGGATTATAAGGATTTAATGGGATTATTTGTGTAAATTGCTTGGAACAGATGTGGGATATGCTGACTGTTATATGAACTGTAGTTGCTGTTGATAATGATGTTGACCTTGACAAGGATTTTAAAAAACATAGTTAACTAAAGGTACTTAACATTTTATATTGTCAATAAGGATGTTGGGGTTTGCAAAAGAAAGTAAAGCTACCTGATCTCAAGGTTTTCGGTGGCATGCTAGAGGGAAGTCACTTTTCTGCTGGTTTTCTTTTTTTCCCCTCTGCCAAATAGGTTGGGAAACCAGATGACTTTTGTCCATGCCCTGATCACTAATCTATTGCATTTGTTCTTATTTCCAAATATAAAACTGTAATTTTGTATAATACCTAAACTGAATAAAGTTATCCTAAAAAATGTAGAAAAATACTTTGGAATTGGTCAAAACTGGATTTGAAACCTATTACTAGCTATGTGATCTAAGGCATGTTACTTAACCTAATTGAACCTCAGTTTCTTCATCTAATATATAATAATTAATTTGCAGGGTGTTCATGAGGATATTGTAAAGTGTGTGTTATAAGCACGCTATAAATTACAGCTATCATTGTTAGTTCTTGGGACATTCACCGCATGACAGAAACAACAGCATGCCCTGGTGGCTGGGAGGACTTCATGGATCCAACAGCAACTTGAAGAAATCCTACTCGGATGGATATAATACAACCTGCTAAGTGTCCTAGCACTTATCAGGTTGTATTATCATTGTCCGTGTCTATGGCTCTCGTCTACCAGACTTTAAATTCCTTACAGGCAAGGAGAGTGCCTTATTCATCTTTGTATTCGCAGTGCCTAATTCGGTGCACATTGTAGGCCTCATTAAATGTTTGTTGAATGAAAAACTGAATCATCAACAGACATTAATTGGGCGCCTGCTCTGTGATCTCCATGGGCTCATCTTGTCCCCGCCAGTTGTCTACAACGTCCAAGCTGTCTTCGATATGCTTTCTTCTGAAGCTCACTCCTGTCTTCTAAGTCTTTTGCCAAGGACTTCTCTGTGTAGTGCAAAGACAGCAAATATACTTCATCTCAAGTACCATCTCCAGTTGATTGATAGTACCTGTCTTTATTATGTTCTATAAAAACAGTTCTGAAGCCAGGTGTCAACTCAGTATGAAAGAGGATTATAACTAATTAGTGATGTTTGCTGGGGGTGGGGAAAGGGGATTAGCAGCATACGTGCCATATATCTGTCATATTTAATATTGTGTTTTCCATGAAATACTGTTTCCATGCCTGTATTTTAGTCTTGGCTACTTGCAGATGTTGCATTGCTGCCGCTGCCACCACTGCTGTTACTACACCACACTTGGTACGAGTTGTTCCTTGGGTAGGACCAGAGTGATCATTGATCAGAAACTCATCCTCACAGTCTGGGGTTTGCTCCTGTTGCTGGTATTCACAGTTTTCCCCTTTCAACTTTACCTCAGCTAACCCCTTACCTACATTAACAGGTAGGCCTTTAGTTTATGTTCACCACGCAACAGGCTCATATTTCCTTTTTCTTATTTACTGTGATTAATCATTATTGCTTCATGAGAAGCCTTCTTTCTATTAGAAGATGTGACAACTAGAATACAAGTTAAATCATTCCATCAAGGCCCTACAGTGAATCATATAAGCTCCCTTTTAATACAGGAGAAAATTGAGCATACTCACACACTATAAGGCAGGGAGAAGGGAAACATTTGTACATATGGGAGAGAGATGATAACGTATGGCTCTTAGAACATAGGTGAAGGGTTAGCCTTAGATCAAAGGAGTTACCTCTTTACTGGGGCATAGTGATAAGAATAGGAGTTAGTACCTGATAAGGGTGAGAGGAAGCTGACCAGGGACAAGATTACAGAGACAAGAGTCTTAAGAAATACCCAGGCCATATCAAAGAGCAACTAGTTTGAAACTTGATTAGAGACTCAGGAAAAGAAAAGGTAATCTCGGGCCATTGTCACAAGTATCATTTGGTTGCCTAGAATTGACTTTGCTTGATTGAGGGATAGGGGCTTCTCAGGTGGCTCAGTGGTAAAGAATCCGCCTGCCAGTGCAGGAGCCACAGGAGATGCAGGTTCGATCCCTGAGTTGAGAGGATCCTCTGGAGGGAGGGCATGGCAACCCATTCCAGTATTCTTGCCTGGAGAATCCCATAGATGGAGGAGCCTGGTGGGCTACAGTCCAGAGGGTCACAAAGAGTCAGACATGACTAAATGAGCATGACTGAGGGATGGACAGCTAGCAAGAGAAGAGTTACACACCAATGGATTTGAGGATCCAGACTGTATATGGAAGGAAGGTCAGAGTCTACATAGAAAAAGTGGCCTTATGGGTGCTGAGTCTTTGGAAAACTGGTATGATAGGATCTATATCAGAGACGGAACTTTGGAATGGTAAAATTTAAAAACTAGAGTGATCAAGATACCCATGATGCTAGGATGTCAGATGTTTGTTTACTTGGGTATTGAATGACCCAGGATTATAGCAAAAGCTGGGTTAGGAATGAACACTGAGGGCTAGATAAAATAGGTTTCAGTGACTGAAGAATGATCTGGGGGTTTGCACATGACAACTGTGCAGGTGCAAGAGAAGAAAAGATGCAGTGGGATAGTAGTATGAGCCTCAGAAGAGTGGTGGAAATTACTAGAAGCTGCAAAAACTATTGTTTGCCCATTGCACTGAGGTTTTGGCTGGCAGAATGTACATCTAAAATGATTCCCTTCTCTTATCAAATGCTTATTCTATGCCTGACATTTTACTGTGTGCCATATGTTTCTCCATTTTGGTCTGTCACATATGCTGTGTGAAAATGAGCAGCAATCCCAGGCGAGGGTTAGGGTTAGGCTGCTGGCCCTTAGCACTGGTGGAATCCTGTTGCCATCTCCTAACTCTTTGAAAGAGCAGAAGGCTGGTCATCTGAAAGTGTCAGAAAAAGATTTATTTAGGATCAAAATTTCTCCTTGACCTTGATGTAGCTTGATTACATGGTACATGCTTTTGTTGGCTGTGTTCCATAATATGCTTTGGCCTCTGAGCCTCTGAGTTGAGGAGTGAACTAGAATAGTCCTTTGAAAAAGATAGGCACAGTTCCTTAAAAACACATATTAATTAGGAACAAGACACAGTCCTAATTATCTAATTGAATTTTTAAGATAAAGAGTAGACAAAAGAAAGCCCACATCAGTGGATCAATAACAAAACCACTTTGTAAAAGCCATTTAGGGTCAGGATACATCCAGTTTAGTGGCCCTATTGTAGATATTCCCTGTGTTGTTGGGAAGGAGGGCTGGAAATTGATGCAAAGAGATAGCCCTTAGGACTTGGAAGGTAAAGTTTAGGGTGAGTCTCTGTGAGCCTTCTGACACTGCATGGAGTCCTTTTTCTTTTTTATAGTCTTCAAACAAGTCAATATTCCAATGAAGGTTTAGAGCCAGTGTGTGAGAGTGACCAGGCCTTCAAACAGTCTATCCCCTTCTGTGGGGGCTGCTGTATATTTATTCCTCAGGAGGAGCTGGTAGAAGACTTCATGAAGGAGAAGAAAAGGAAAAATATCAAAGGATGACTACAGCCTCTTTTCATCTCAGTTTTGCAAAGCATGACGCAACAGAGAGATCACATTCTTGAAGACTCAGCAGACCACAGGTTGCTCTTTTCAATTGCATTCTTAGCCCTCTCAGTTCCTGTTTTCGGAAGTTGTACTCTATGTGTATATATGAACTATCACTACTCATAAAAAGGACCCCATGTAGTCAAAAATTGCCAGATCTCCAATGCTGATGAGTTTTAAGTTTCAGCAACATAAGACCCCACATGGAAGGCAGGCAGTTAGTTGACTTGAAAGTAACCCCAGCCCCTGTGTTCATAATCCTTTTTCCTTCAGTCCCATGACTGAGATATCACTGATTAAAGCAAACAAAAGCCGTAACTTTCTACTTCCTCTGGCACTGGGAGCTATTCTCCTTCACTAGCACTTCTTTCCATCTGTTAAGAACCAAGGAGGTATGAATGCTAAAGTTGGGGTTGAATTTGTCATAATTACTGCTTTAGTTGGGGAATACTCACATTAATCAGCCTGATACCAACTCCTATCTTATCTCCTGGCAGCCACCACAGACACTAACCACGGCCAGCAACCGGACCTCAGCCCCAGGATTTACTCTTGATGTCTCAACTGATTATGAAATCAGTAGGAGAGCTTGTATCCCTTTCTAACTTGTTCATCAGAGATTTTAAGATTTGCATACATGTGGTATGTAAGGACACAAATCTTGTGGGTTAATAGTAAACTGTTGGAGTCCTGGATACTTTTTGTCTCTTGGAAATGGGAAAGAGGGTATGGGAAAAGTGTAAAGTCTTATACCTTTCAGATATTCTCAATGATTGCTCAGGACACCCATAATCACATCTTCTGATGCCTTATCATGCCTCTCCTTCCTTCAGAATCGCAGTGCACTCCTTGCTCTCTCTAGCCACTTTTCATTTCCTGTTCCACGCTGATGGGTTTTAGCAAGTGTTTTTTCTTTCCCTCCCCCAGGCCATATGTCTGTAACAGGCCCCAGCTGGGAAGAGCCTTATTGTGAATGAGTGAATGAAGCTTCAGTGAATGTTGGAAGTGACATCATGTTTCTCTCTCGATATGTGGAGAGAAGGAGTGCAGTGCAGAGAGGAAGGAGAGGGAAACTATGATATCCCATTATAGAGTAACAAATGCTTGACATTTTAGTGGGTATTAGACCTAAAAGTCTACATGATTGAAGGAAGCAAACCACAATCTCTGCTGTTTGTGAGTGAAGATAGGAATGAACTCATTTCCTTGAAGAATGAAAGGAGGGAGGGAGAAGAGAGAACAAAAGGAGGTCATAAAATCCTTTACTTAATTGGAGGAGGCACTGAAACTCACTTCATGAACTTGTACTTTTTAAAGTTAGACTGAAGATAAGTTGTGCTGCACTATTTCTGTTGCTATTCGTGAGAGTCACTACCAGCCTCTCTTCTCAGGTAGGTCTGCCTTTGTGGAGGCTTCTGTTGACCTTTGTAAAGAAAGAACCCAGAGAAAAGTTTGCAACTTAGAAGAACCCTCTGGTTCAATGACAGGGTGTTAAAGGGGTTGAGTACAGAGGAAATGACACAAATAGTACCATATAGCTCCGTTTTTATTTTATTTTTTCTTTTTAATAGGATTAATGGGCCAGAAACCGTGGTCAGAATGACTTCAGGCATCCCCAAACACCAGATATTGGCATAAGGAAACAGTACAATGAAAAGTCAATACTTGGATCTTTGTCATTCCACAGAGCATGATGTACTACTATCTAAAACAAAAAAGAAGAGCTGCTTTGGAGAAGGGTTTTAAAAGATTGTTTCATCAGAAGAAAGATTTAGAAGAGGGGAAACTTCCAGTTATATAAGATGGGCATTTTAGCGTTTAAAGACGTCTGTTTCCTGTGTAGGTCATTGAGATTGATACCAGGAGCAGACTGTGGCTGACAAAGCCAGTTTAACCAAGTGGTTTCATGCTCTTAGAGAGATGCTGTCACTCTTGTCTCTCACTTTGGTGGATATTCATCTGCAATGTGTCCAGTACCTGAAGGAGCAAGAGAACAACAAGCATACAGGGGGACAACAGTATGGCCTTCTGAGTGAAGATAGCAGCGGAAAATATCATGAGATTGACTGCATTGGGCTGGGCTTTTTTTTTTTTTTTTTTAAAGTCTTATTTTTGATAAAAGTAACAGGTGGTCATAGTTAAAAAAAATAAAGTGAAAGGTATAAATTAAAAAGTAAAGAATATAATTTTACAACCCAGAAAATCTTAACATTTGCATGTTTCCTTTTACAACTTTTAAAAAGTGTAACAGTTTAAAATTGACATTGTACTTGTTACTCTCCAACTTTCTCACTTGAAAATAAGCATTTTCCCATGTCATTAGAATTACTTAAAAACACAATATTAAGTGTCACATAATATTTCATATGAAAAATCCACCAAGCAACCGAGAGCTTTTTTCAGTTGTTGAGAAATCACATATACAAATCAACAGCATACAGAAGATTTAAACAACACAAATTATAAGCCTTACAAAATGTGAATGGAAATATATTCATTTCTGACGAGTTACAGAGAACACAATTCATTTGAAGTACATTTGGAATGTTTACAAGAATTGATTCTTGGGAGAGAGAACAAGATGGCAGAGAACAGGATGTGAAGCTCACCCTCTCATAAATAAAAATACATCTACATGTGGAATAATTTTCACAGCATATCTATTGAACACTGGCAGAAGACCTTTGCTAAAACGGCAAGGAAGTCACAGTGTAACTGGGTGGGAAAAAGGAAAGCAAGAAAGGAATCAAGATGGGACCTGCACCCCTAAGAGGGAACTGTGAAAGAAGGGAGTTTCACAGTCTCTGAGGAAAATGCAATAGCCATTTCTCTGCAGCCAGAGCAGAGGGAGAACTGCACAGATGGTCAGTGCTGATGTCCTGCACTCCTCAGCCTGACACGCACATCTTCCACTGCTGGTGGAGGCTGAATGCTGAAACTTGGGCTTCAGAGATAAAACCCTGTGAGAGGACTGGGATAGACTATGGGTAGACAGGCTGGGGGAGGAGTAGGAATCCAGTGCAACTGTGGCTGGGAGTGTAAGCAGAGGAAGCCTGGGCCACCTTAGAGACCAGTTGCCATTGTTTGTGGGCTGTATGAGGGGAGGGATGGAACTGGATTATAGACTTTTTCCCTGTGTGAATGCTCACAGAGGGCAGGACACTGCCTACACAGGCTCTGGGGACTGGTGCAAATCACCACCACCTACCCAGAAACCAAGAGTGGTCCTGGGCCCCTGCTGACACCCATTCAAACTCCAGGAGTGGTTGTAAACTCCTGTGCTACCATCACACATCCCAGGGGTACACCTGAGCTGTCTGCCTGAGCTGAGAACCCCAAGATCAGGCACCCACCACTGCATCTGCCCACCCTCTTTCAAGGGGAAAATGTCACAGGCTGAGGAAATGGGCAAAAGACATAAATAATTCTCCAGGACCACAATTGATATATCTCCTAAACTTAGTAAGGTAAATATAGGTGAAATGGAGCAGAGGAACCACTCCCAGTTAAAAGAATGAGCATTTCCCTGAAAAAAATTAACAATAAAACAGGCCTCTTCAGTATAACAGACACGGAGTTCAAAAGGGAAATAATGAAAATACTGAAGGAATTAAGAAAGGCTATCTACAGAAATGCAGAGTACTATAAAAAGAAACCAGAAACTATAAAGAACAAAGAAAAGTTGGAAAACTCATTTGCAGAGAAAAAAGCTCAACTAAAGCCAATGAAAATCAAAATGAACAAGGCAGAAGAATGAATAAGTGACTTGGCATATAGAATAATAGAAATCATCCAATCAGAATAGCAGACAGAAGGCCAAATTGCGGGGAAAAAAATGAAAGCAAGACCCATGTGCATAATAAGGATTCCAGGAAAAGAGAGAAAGGGGGATTGAAAATATATTTGAAGAAATTATGCTTGAAAACTTCCAAAACCTAAAGAAGGAAACAGAAATCCAGGTACAAGAAACATAGAAGATGGATGCTTGTTTATCCCAAACAATATAAACCCAAGCAGATCTACACCAAGACATTTTAACTGAAATGGAAAAAGTTAAGGATGGGATTCTTAAGGAAGCAAGAGAAAAACAAAGAGTTAATTATAAAGGAACCCCTATAAGGATAACAGCTGATCTTGCTACAGAAATGTTGTAAGCCAGAAAGAAGTGGAAAGATACATTCAAAGTCCTGAAAAGGGAAAATCAACAACCTAGGATGCTCTGTCCACTTAGAATAGGAGAGAGGAAGAATTTATCAGAGAAGCAAAAAATAAGAATATAGCAGTACTAAAGGAAATACTGGAAGTTCTCTAAATAGAAAAGAAGTAAAATCCATAGGAAAGGGAAAATCATAATTGGAAAATAAGTCAATACAAAGATTTAAAAAAAAAAAGTGTAAAAGTGATAACCACAATGAACAGCAAAAAAAAAAAAAAAAAAAGTAAAAGAGGACATCAGAATCATGAAATTTTGGGGTAGACAGTAGGAAAATGATTTTTCCCCCCAGAATGTGTTTGAGCCTATATTACTACTAGTCTAAGGTAAGTAGATATAGGAAGGGGTTTGCATATTTGACAGAGTAATCAGAAATCAAAAGCATACAATAGATTAAAGGAAAAAAAAAGCATTGTATGAGAGAATATCATCAAGCTACAAAAGGGAAAACAGAAAAAGAAAGGAACAAAGGAGAAACAGAATCAATGAGAAAACAAGGTTTAAAATGGCAACAAATACATAACTATCAATAATTATATCAAATGTCAAGAGACTAAGTGCTCCAAAAGAAACAGAGTAGCAAATTGGGGAAAAAAAGCAAGCCTATGACACGCTGCCTACAAGAGACCCACTGTAGGGCAAAGGACATGCACAGATTGAGGCTATAGAAAATATTTTATGGAAATGATAAAGTGGGTGTCACAATATAATATATCAGAGAAAATAGACTTTAAAACAAAGGTGTGAAGAAAGATAAAGGCGGACACTATATAATGATAAAAAGATGATAATATAGGATTTTCTACTCATCAACATATATACACCTAATATAGGAGCACCCAAATACATATCAGACCTAAAGGAAGAAACTGACAGGAATATAATAATAGTAGGAGACTTTAACACCCGACTCACATCAGTGGAAAATCTAGACAGAATAAGGCAACAGAAAAATGATAAAACAGACTTGATATTTTGAGGACATTATATCCCCCCTCAAAAAATACACATTGTTTTCAAGTGCACATGGAACATTCACTAGGATTGACCACTTACTATGGCACAAACCAAGCTTCAAAAAATTTAAGAGTATAGAAATTATTTCAAGCATCATTTCTTACCACAGTGGAATGGAACTAGAAATTAACCACGGAAAGTGAAATGGAAAAAAAAAAAAATTACATGGAGACTAAACATGCTACCAAAAACCAATGGGTCAATCAGTTCAGTTGCTCAGTCGTGTCCGACTCCTTGTGACCCCCATGAATCGCAGCTCGCCAGGCCTCCCTGTCCATCACCAACTCCTGGAGTTTGCTCAAACTCGTGTCCATTGAATTGGTGAGGCCATCCAATTGTCTCATTCTGTCATTTTTGAGATTGCATCCAAGTACTGCATTTCGGATTCTTCTGTTGACCATGATGGCTACTCCATTTCTTCTGAGGGATTCCTGCCCACAGTAGTAGATATAATGGTCATCTGAATTAAATTCACCCATTCCAGTACATTTTAGTACGCTGATTCCTTAGAATGTCAACATTCACTCTTGCCATCTCCTGTTTGACCACTTGATTCATGGACCTAATATTCCAGGTTCCTATGCAATATTGCTCTTTACAGCATCAAACCTTGCTTCTATCACCAGTCCCATCCACAACTGGGTATTGTTTTTGCTTTGCTCCATTCCTTCATTCTTTCTGGAGTTATTTCTCCACTGATCTCCAGTAGCATATTCAGTACCTACCAACCTGGGGAATTCATCTTTCAGTGTCCTATCTTTTTGCTGTTTCATACTGTTCATGAGGTTCTCAAGGCAAGAATACTGAAGTGGTTTGCCATTCCCTTCTCCAGTGGACCATATTCTGTCAGAACTCTCCAACATGACCCATCCGTCTTGGATGGTCCCACGTGGCATGGCTTAATTTCACTGAGTTAGACAAGGCTGTGGTCCATGAATGGGTCAGTAATGAAGAAATTAAAAACACCTTGATTGATTTGTATATGTTGAACTATCCTTTTGAACTTGGGATGAATTCTACTTGGTTGTGGTGTATGATTTTTTTTATGTGCTGTTGGGTTTGATTTGCTAATCTTTTGTTGAGAAACTCTGTAGTATTCTACATGGGATCTGAAATAGAAAAAAGGGATATTAGGTAAAAACTGAGTAAATTTGCATGAAATAGCTTTAGTTAATATATCATTTTTACTTTGCTAATTCTAAAATATGTATTATAACAATGAAAGATCTAAAACACAGGGAACTAGGTGTGAGTATATGGAAAATTTCTGTACCACCTTTGCAATTTTCTGTAAATCAAGAATTGTTGTAAGTTAAGAATTAATTAATTAAAATTCAGGGTACTTCCCTGGTGGCTCAGTGGTAAAGAATTCACCTGCCAATGCAGGAGACACAGATTTTATCCCTAGTTCAGGAACATCCCACATGCCACAGGATGACTAACCCCATGCACCACAACTACTGAGCTTATGCTCTAGAGTCTGGGAGCCACAACTAACAAAGCTTGAATGCTCTAGAGCCTATGCTCCACAACAAGACAAAATGTCCCAATGAGAAGCCCATCTACCACAATTAGAGTAGCCCCCACTCTCCACAACTAAAGAAAAGCCTGCACAGCAACAAAGACCCAGCATACCCAAATTAAAAAATCAAATTAAAGAGAAACAAAAAATAAAGTTCAAAAAATAACTGATCCTCCATTAAAAAAATTATTTACTAATTTATAGAATTGGTAACATAGCATCCATGTTGTCAGGCAAACATCTACAAATATTTTGCCATTTAAAACACAAAAATATATGGATCAAAGAAGAAATAAGGGACATCTTAAAATACTTAATGTTTAAACAAATGAAAATACTACATATAAAAAGCATGATGAAAGCCTTAAATACATATGGTAGATGGCAGGGTGAAAATCAGCTAGGTATCCAACCTACAAACATAGTAGGAACAGTGAGGGAGGAGGGAGCAGAAGGAAGAAGGTATTAAAGGCAAAAGCATAAATTTATAAAATAGAAAATAAAGACAAAGGTCAGTAAAATTTCACATTTCTTTTAGAAAGCTAATAAAATGGACAAAAATGTGGGAGCTTCATCAAGATGAAAAGGTACAGGGAAATAATAATATGAAAGAAAGGAAAACAAAGATGAAAAAGGAGATTAAGAAGAGTAAGAAAATAGGATTGAAAATTTAAAGGAAACTAATGAATTCTTAGAAAAAGGTAACTTAACAAAACCAATTCAAGAACAATATAGGAAATCTTGTATAGTCCCATAATATATTTAGTTATTAAAAGCTTCCATGAAACCCAACTAAATGCTTTCTACCAGAAATTTATTCACTAATCAAAAGAAAGTTGGAGAGGCTACGTTAATATAAAAAGTTAGACTTCAGAAGAAGAAATACTCAAAGATAGATATTATATAATGATAAAGATGGCAATTTACCAAGAAGATATAACAATAACTGAAGCAAGAACTGAGAACTGCAAGGAGACAGACAAGCCCACAATTATATTTGGAGATTTCAATACTTTACTCTTACAGATTACTAGAGAAGCATCACACTCCCTGATCTCAAACTATACCACAAAGCTATAGTAATCAAAACAGTATGGTACTGGCACAAAAGCAGACATAGATCAATGGAACAGAATAGAAAGGCCGGAAATAAACCCACACACTTACGGTCAATTAGTCTACAACAAAGAGGCAAGCATATACAATGGGGAAAAGACGATCTTTTCGGCAAGTGGTACTGAGAAAACTGGACTGCTACAAAAGGTTGGAATTGGAACATTCTCTAACAATATACAAAAATAAACTAAAAATGGTTTAAAGATCTAACTGTAAGACCAGAAACCATAGGACTCCTAGGGGAAAATATAGGCAGGACACTTTGACATAAATCATAGCAAAATTTTTGGATATATCTCCCCAGGCAAGGGAAGCAAAAACAAACAAATGGGACTATATTAAACTAAAAAGCTGCACAGCAAAGGAAGCCATTGACAAAATGAAAAGGCAACCTACTAAATTTAGGAAGAAGATATTTACAAGTCATATAACTAACAAGGGGTTAATATCTAAAATATATAAATAACTCCTACAATTGAATGACAAAAATCCCCCAATTCAATTTAAAAAATAGGCAGAGAATTTGAATAGACATATACACACACAAAAGAATGAAATCTTGTTATATGTGACATGGGTGGACCTCATGGGTGTTATGCTAAGTGAGATAAGTCAGAGAAAGAAAAATATGATTTCACTCATGTAGAATTAAAAACAAATGCTCAAAGATACAGAGAGTGGAC
>SJYA01003264.1:445573-457998 GCA_006410615.1 Neotragus moschatus
GGAAGAAGCACAAGCTGGAATCAAGATTTCTAGGAGAAATATCAATAACCTCAGATATGCAGATGACACCACCGTTATGGCAGAAAGTGAAGAAGAACTAAAGAGCCTCTTGATGAAAGTGAAAGTGGAGAGTGAAAAAGTTGGCTTAAGGCTCAACATTCGGAAAACGAAGATCATGGCATCTGGTCCCATCACTTCATGTGAAATAGATGCGGAAATGGTGGCTGACTTTATTTTGGGGGGCTTCCAAATCACTGCAGATGGTAAAAGATGCTTTCTCCTTGGAAGGAAAGTTATGACCAACCTAGTCAGCATATTAAAAAGCAGAGACATTACTTTGTCAACAAAGGTCGATCTAGTCAAGGCTATGGTTTTTCCAGTAGTCATGTATGGATGTGAGAGTTGGACTGTGAAGAAAGCTGAGTGCTGAAGAATTGATGCTTTTGAACTTTGGTGTTGGAGAAGACTCTTGAGAGTCCCTTGGACTGCAAGGAGATCCAACCAGTCCATCCTAAAGGAGATCAGTCCTGGGTGTTCATTGGAAGGACTGATTTTGAAGCTGAGGCTCCAATACTTTGGCCACCTGATGCGAAGAGTTGACTCATTGGAAAAGACTCTGATGCTGGGAAAGATTGAGGGCAGGAAGAGAAGGGGACAACAGAGGATGAGATGGTTGGATGGCATCACCAACTCAATGGACATGAGTTTGGGTAAACTCTGGGAGTTGGTGATGGACAGGGAGGCCTGGCGTGCTGCAGTCATGGGGTCGCAAACAGTCAGACACAACTGAGCGATGGAACTGAATGGAAAATAGTTTAACAGAACAGTTAGCTAGAAAGTTAATAAGACATAAACAGCTCTACAATCAACTTGTCTTAAGTGACACTTGTAGAACACTATACACAATAGCAGTCAAATTCATATTCCTTGCAATTGTACATGGAATCTTGACCAAGATAAACTATATCCTAATTCATAAACTAACAGACTGGTTTCTTTCACTTAGCAATATGAATTTAAAAGTTCTCCAGCTTGATAACATTTTTTTTTTATCCTGAATAATGTTTCATTTTGTGAATGAATGACAGTTTATCCATCTATTAAATAACATCTTGGTTCTTTCCAATTTTTGGCCATTATTAATAATGCCAATATAAACATTAATGTGTAGGTTTTGGTGTAGTTCTAAGTTTTCATTCATTTGGATAAAAATCTAGAAATTTGATTGCTGGATGGCACAATAAATCTATGTTTAATTTTGTAAGAAGCTGCCAAACTGTCTTAATTTTGCATTCCCATCAGCAATAATCATGTAACACATGGAACTCAGGGGCAGAGTCTTAACCACTGGACCAACAGGAAGTCAATTATCACTGTAAATGTCAATGGACTAACTGCCCTAATCAAAATATATAGGGTGGCTGACTAGGTAAGTAAAAAAACAGAAATAGACCCATCTACATGCAGCCTATAAGAGGCACATCTTATATCTAAAAACATGCATAGATTGAAAGTGAAGTGATACAAGAAAGTTCCATGTAAATGGAAAATGAAAGCTGGGGTAGCAATACTCTATAACACAAAATAAACTTTAAAACAAAGACTGTAATAAAATACAAGGAAGAACATTACAGAATGACAAAAGGGGTTAATCCAACAAGAGGACACAAAATTTGTAAACATTTATGTACCTAATGTAGCAGCACCTAAATAGATACAACAAATATTAACAGAAATAAAGGGAGCAATAAACAGCTATACAATAATAGTAAGGGATGTTAATACCCCACTTAAATCAGTGGATAGGTCACCTGGAAAGAAAGTACATAAGGAAACACGGCCTTAAAAAACACATTAGACTATATAGACTTCATAGATATATATAGAAAACTCCATCCAAAAACAGCAGAACACACTTTTCAAGTGCACAAGGAATATTCTCCAGGATAGACTGCATGGTTAGATGACAAAACAAGTCTCAATAAATATAAAAAGTTTGAAATCAAGTCAAGCATCTTTTCCAACCACAATGGCATGAAACTAGAACTCAGTTGCAAGAATGAAACTAGAAAGTACACAAACATGGAGACTAAGCAACATACTACTAAACAATCAATGAAGAAATCAAAGAGGAAATAAAAAATTAACTTGGGACAAATGAATATGGAAATATAACTTTCCAAAACCCACTGAATGAGGCAAAAGTAATTCTAGGAGGGCAGTTCATAGTGATATAGGCACACCTCAAATAATAAGAAAAATCTGAAGTGAAAACTCTAAATGTATATTTAAAGAAACTAGAAAAAATAAACCAACCCCAAGGTTAGTAGAATAAAGCAAATCATAAAGATCAGAGCAAAAATAAATGAAATTGAGAAAAAACCCACTATAGAACAGATAAATGAAACTAAAAGTTCTTTGAAAAGATGAAATTGATACATTAGCCAGAATCACCAGGAAAAAAAAAAAGTGTCCAAATAAATCAGAAATGAAACAGGAGAAACTACAATACCACAGAAATACAAAGGATAAAATAGAATGCTATGAATAATTATATATCAACAAATATGACAGCCTAGGAGAAATGGATACATTCCTAGAAACATAGGCTTTCAATACTGAATCAGAAATAAATAGAAAATGAATAAACTGGTTACTAGTAAAGAAACTGAATCAGTAATGGAAGAAGTCCCCTAAAACAAAAATCCAGGTTCAAATGGCTTCCCAGATAAATCCTGTCAAACATAGTTGACATACAATATTACATAAATTTCAAGTGTAGAATATAGTGATCAGTTCTTAAAGGTTACACTACATTTATACTTACTATAAAATACTGGCTAAGTTATTGCATGTAATATATTCCCTGTTGTACAATACATTCTTATAACATTTTATATTCATAGTAGTTTTTAACCTCAATTCCCTATGCAAATTTTGCCCCTCCCCTTCCCATCTCCCCACTGGTACTACTACTTCATTCTCTGTGAGTCTGCTTCTTTTTTGTTATTTTCACTAGTTTGTTGTATTTTTTTTTATTTCATATATAAGTGATATCGTACAGTATTTGTCTCTCTCTGATTTGTTTCACTTAGTGTAATACCATCCAAGTCCATCCAGGTTGTGTAAATGGCAAAATTGTTTATGGCTGAGCTGTTTTCCTCTGTGTGTGTGTGTGTGTGTGTGTGTGTGTGTGTGTGTGTAAGGTTTCCCTGGTGGCTTAGATGGTAAAGAGCCTGCCTGAAATACAGGAGGCCTGGACTCAGTCTCTGGGTCAGGAAGATCCACGGGAGAAAGGAATGGCTACCCATTCCAGTATGATTGCCTGACAAAATCTACGGACAGAGCAGCCTGGCAGGCTACAGTCCATGGGGGTCACAAACAGACATGACTGAGTGACTAACACTTTCACTTTTCCGCATTATATATATAGACAGAGTGCCTGAAGAAATATGGGTGGAGGTTTGTGACACTGAACAGGAGGCAGTAATCAAAACCATCCCAAGAAAAAGAAATGCAAAAAGGCAAAATGGTTGTCTGAGGAGGCCTAACAAATAGCTGAGAAAAGAAGAGCAGTGAAAGACAAAGGAGAAAAGGAAAGATATACTCATCTGAATGCAGAGTTCCAAAGAATAGCAAGGAGAGATAAGAAAGCCTAACTGAATGATTAACGCAAAGAAATAGAGGAAAACAATGGAATGGGAAAGACGAGAGGTCTCTTCAAGAAAATTAGAGATACCAAGGGAATATTTCATGCAAAGATGGTTACAATAAAGGACAAAAATGTTATGGGCCTAACAGAAGCAGAAGATGTTAAGAAGAGGTGGCAAGAAAACACAGAAGAACTATACAAAAAAGATCTTAATGACCCAGATAATCACGATGGTGTGATCACTCACCTAGAGCCAGACATCCTAGAATGTGAAGTCAAGTGGGCCTTAGGAAGCATCACTAAGTACAAAGTTAGTGGAGATGATGGAACTCCAGCTGAGCCATTTCAAATCATAAAAGATGATGATGTGAAAGTGCTGCGCTTAATATGCCAGCAAATTTGGAAAACTCAGCAGTGGCCACCAGACTAGAAAAGGTCAGTTTTCATTCCAATCCCAAAGAAAGGCAATGCCAAAGAATGTTTCAACACAAGTGCACTCATTCACACACTAGCTGGGACACCGTTTTCCAACTCTTTCAGTCTTTTTCTGTCCTTTTGAAAGGTTGCTGCTGCAAACCTTGTGCTATGTCAGGATTCATGACCTCTGGAAGAGAGGATTTCGATCCCAAGCCAGAGACCAGGCTTGACCACTTGGAGCTTTTTGTGTAACAGAATTTTATTAAAGTTTGAGATAGTGAAAGCTTCTGATATAGACATCAGAAGGGGGCAGAAAGAATGCCTGCCTGCTAGTTTTCAGCAAGGCATTTTCTGTCTGTTAGCGAGCTCCTAATCAGATAAAAGAAATACCTCAAGGCTGAGGGAGTTTCACCAGGCCCCTATCCCACAATATACATCTTTGAAATAGGATGGCACAAGGTGTGTCATCTCTGGCCATAAAATAATTGACATGAATACTGGTTGAGTGGTTGAGCCATTATCAGCCCAAGGTTTGAGAAAAGAAAAAAAGAGGTTAGTCTTAGGCAGAACCTGTTTTCTCAACAGAGAAGGGGAAAAAAAAAAAAAATCTGACACTTGCAGTTTATTTCCTCCTGCCCCTTGGGGACCTCTGACCTTCCTACCTGTTACACTCCCACTTTTATCTAAAGTGCATTTCTTGTAGGAAGCATATAGATGAGTCTTTTTCTTAATCTATCCAGTCCCTCTAGGTCCTTTGATTGCAGAATTTAGTCTACTTGCATTTAAATTATTATGCAATTAATTTATTAAAGTATGTGCTTACTGCCATTTTGTTCACTGTTTTAAATATATGTATAACACCTTAGTTTGATTCCATTCTAAACTCAACATTTTTACTCTCTTACCCACATTTTATGTTATCATACATCTTTTTTTATTTGTAGTTATAGTTAACTACAACTTTATTGTAGTTATAGCTATTTTTACTATTTTTGTCTTTTAATTTTAATCCTATCTTTATAACTGATTAATACACTACCCTGACTATATAAGGGCATGCTGCTGCTGCTAAGTCACTTCAGGCGTCTCTGACTCTGTGCAACCCCACAGACGGCAGCCCACCAGGCTCCCCTGTCCCTGGGATTCTCCAGGCAAGAACACTGGAGTGGGTTGCCATTTCCTTCTCCAAAGCATAGAAGTGAAAAGTGAAAGTGAAGTCACTCAGTCGTGTCTGACTCTTAGTGACCCCATGGACTACAGCCCACCAGGCTCCTCCATCCATGGGATTTTCCAGGCAAGAGTACTGGAGTGGGGTGCCATTGCCTTCTCCTATATAAGGGTATACTTACTGGTAAACCTTTACCTACATTTACCAGTCCTGATGCAAAGAACTGACTCATTGGAAAACACCCTGATGCTAGGAAAGACTGAAGGCAGGAGGAGGGGATAACAGAGGATGGGATGGTTGTATGGCATCACCGACTCAATGGATATGAGTTTGGGTAAACTCCAGGAGCTGGTAATGGACAGGGAGGCCTGGCATGCTGTGGTTCATGGAGTTGCAAAGAATCGGACATGACTAAATGACTGAACTGATTTAATTGGAGGCTAATTACTTTAATAATATTTTGGTGGTTTTTGCCATACATTGACATGAATCAGCCACAGGCGTACATGTGTCCCCCATCCCGAATCCCCCTCCCACCTCTGTCTCAATCCCATCCCTCTGGGTTGTCACAGCGCACCAGTTTTGACTGCCCTATTTCACGCATTGAACTAGGACTGGTGATGCATTTCACATATGGTAATATACATGTATCAATGCTATTCTCTCAAATCATCCCACCCTTGTTCTTTTCCCACACTGTCCAAGTTTGTTCTTTATATCTGTGTCTCTTTTGCTGACTCGCAGATAGGATCATCATTACCATCTTTCTAAATTCCATGCTGCTTCTGCTGCTAAGTCACTTCAGTCATGTCCAACTCTGTGCGACCCCATAGATGGCAGCCCACCAGGCCCCTCCATCCACAGGACTCTCCAGGCAAGAATACTGGAGTGGGTTGCTATTTCCTTCTCCATCAAAATTTCATATACATGCATTAATATATTGTATCAGTGTTTTTCTTTCTGACTTACTTCACTTTGTATAATAGGCTCCAGTTTCATCCACCTCATTAGAACTGATTCAAATGCATTCTTTCTAATAGATGAGTAACATTCCATTGTGTATATGTACAACTTCCTTATTCATTCGTCTGCTGATGGACATCTAGGTTGCTTCCATGTCCTAGGTACTGTAAACAGTGCTGCAATGAACACTGGGGTACATGTGTCTCTTTCAATTCTGGTTTCCTCAGTGTGGATGTCCAGCAGTGGGATTGCTGGGTCACATGGCAGTCCTATTTCCAGTTTTCTAAGGAATCTCCACACTCTTCTCCATAGTGGCCATACTAGTTTGTATTCCCACCAACAGTGTAAGAGGGTTCCATTTTCTCTACACCCTCTCCAGCATTTATTGTTTGTAGACTTTTTGATGGCAGCCATTCTGACAGGCTTGAGATGGTAACTCATTGTGGCTTTGATTTGCATTTTTCTGATAATGAGTGATGTTGAGCATCTTTTCATGTGTTTGCCATCTGTATGTCTTCTTTGGAGAAATGTATGTTTAGTTGTTTGGGCCATTTTTTTGATTGGGTCATTAATTTTTCTGGTATTAATTTTTTTCAGGAGCTGCTTGTATACTTTTGAGATTAATTATTTGTCACTTGCTTCATTTGCTATTATTTTCTCCCATTCTGAAAGCTGTCTTTTCACTTTGCTTATAGTTTCCTTCATGTACAAAAGCTTTTAAGTTTAATTAGGTCCCATTTGTTTATTTTTGCTTTTCTTTCCATTATTCTCGGAGGTAGGTCATACAGGATCTTGCTATGATTTCTGTCAGAGAGTGTTGTGCCTATGTTTTCCTCTAGCAGTTTCATAGTTTCTGGTCTTACATTTAGATCTTTAATCCATTTTGAGTTTATTTTTGTGTATGGTGTTAGAAAGTGTTCTAGTTTCATTCTTTTACAGGTGGTTGACCAGTTTTCCCAGGACCATTTTTTAAAGAGATTGTCTCTTCTCCATTGTATATTCTTGCCTCCTTTGTCAAAAAGATAAGGTATCCATAGGTGTGTTGATTTATCTCTGGGCTTTCTAATTTGTTCCACTGATCAAAATTCTGTCTTTACGCCAGTACCATACTGTCTTGATGACTGTAGCTTTGTACTACAGTCTGAAGTCAGGAAGGTTGATTTCTCCAGTTCCATTCTTCTTTCTCAAGATTGCTTTGGCTATGTGAAGATTTTTATATTTCCATATAAATTGTGAAATTATTTTTTTCTAGTTCTGTGAAATATACCATTGGTAGCCTGATAGAGATTGATTGAATCTATAGATTTCTTTCAGTAGTATACTCATTTTCACTATGTTGATTCTTCCAATTCATGAACATGGTATATATCTTCATCTATTTGTGTCCTCTTTGATTTCTTTCATCAGGGTTTATAGTTTTCTATATATAGGTCTTTTGTTTCTTTAGGCAGATTTATTCCTAAGTATTTTATTCTTTGCATTGCAATGGTGAATGGAATTGTTTCTTAATCTCTCTGTTTTCTGTTAGTGTATAGGAATGCAAGGAATTGCTGTGTTAATACACAGAAATTTTATATCCTGCAACTATATTCCTTGATTAGCCCTAGTAATTTTCTGCTGGTGTCTTTAGGGTTTTCTATGTAGAGGATCATGTCATCTGCAAACAGTGAAAGTTTTACTTCTTCTTTTTCAATTTGGATTCCTTTTATTTCTCTTGTACCCTCATCAAGAGGCTCTTTAGTTCCTCTCACATGCTGCATTGACAGTGATATCATCTGCATATCTGAGGTTATTGGGATTTTTCCTGGCAATCCTTATTCCAGCTTGTGAATTCATCCAACCTGGCATTTCACATGATGTATTCTGCATAGCAGTTAAATAAGCAGGAGGACAATATACAGCCTTGTTGTACCCAAAGAATACATGCACCCCAATGTTCATTACAGCAGTGTTTACAACAGCCAAAACATAGAAGTAACCTAAAAGCCTACTGACAGAGGAATGGATAAAGATGTAGTACATATATACAGTGGAATATTACTCAACCATTAAAAAACTGAAATAATGTCATTTACAGCAACATAGATGGGCCTAGACATTGTCATACTGAATGATGTATGTCAGACAGAGAAGGAGAAGTATTATATGACATCCCTTATATGTGGAATCTAAAACGAAATTATACAAATGAACTTACAAAACGAAAACAGACTCAGACTTAGAGAATGAACTTATGGTTGCCAGGCACAAGGGACAATTAGAGAGTTTGCAATAGAGATGTTCAGCTCAGTTCAGTCGCTCAGTCATGTCCAACTCTTTGCGACCCCATGAATCACAGCACGCCAGACCTCCCTGTGCATCACCAGCTCCCGGAGTTCACTCAGACTCACATCCATCGAGTCAGTGATGCCATCCATCCATCTCATCCTCTGTCATCCCCTTCTCCTCCTGCCCCCAATCCTTCCCAGCATCAGAGTCTTTTCCAATGAGTCAACTCTTCGCATGAGGTGGCCAAAGTACTGGAGCNTTGTTTTTAAATGCTCAATACAAACTATAGTAATTAAGGTAATCTAGATAAGTACTAAATTTGCTGATGTAAGAGTTGATTTGCAATTGTCTGCTTTGTCTAAATCCACTAAAAGGACCAATAATAAAAATGATGGATGGTAAAAAAAAAAAAAAACAAAACAAAACTGCACTACACTGTTAATCGGCTATGAAAGTGAAAGTGAAAGTCGCTCAGTCGTGTCCGACTCTTTGTGACCCCGTGGACTGTAACCTATCAGGCTTCTCTGTCCATGGGATTTTCCAGGCAATAGCACTGGAGTGGATTGTAGATAGATGCTTTACCGTCTGAGCCACCAGGGAAGTGGGGCTGTGTCTATAATCGGCTATAGTCCCTCAATAATACAAAGTTTAAAAAAAAAAAAAACTAAGTTATGAATCAGGTATTACTATGTAAACTTACTAGTTTAAAAAGTACAGTTAGAATAGATTAAAGCTGTTTGCTCAGATGACTAAGGCTTTACTATTTGTAAAGCTTGGCTAAGGGAGTTATTCTCAGCATTTTGAATTTTAAAACTACAACTTTGTCATTTTTTTCCCCTTGATTTCTGGCCTTGTCTGATTGAGTCTCATTCCTTGTGGACTGTATTTCAGTTCAGTTCAGTCACTCAGTCACGTCTGACTCTTTGTGACCCCATGGACTGTAGCACGCTAGGCTTCCCTGTCCATCAGCAACTCCTGGGGCCTTCTCAAACTTAAATCCATCGTGTCAGTGATGCCATCCGACCATCACACCCCTTCTCCTGCCCTCAGTGTTTCCCAAATGAGTCAGTTCTTTGTATCAGGTGGCTGAAGTATTGGAATTTCAGCTTCAGCATCAGTCCTTCCAATGANCTTCCCTGTCCATCAGCAACTCCTGGGGCCTTCTCAAACTTAAATCCATCGTGTCAGTGATGCCATCCGACCATCACACCCCTTCTCCTGCCCTCAGTGTTTCCCAAATGAGTCAGTTCTTTGTATCAGGTGGCTGAAGTATTGGAATTTCAGCTTCAGCATCAGTCCTTCCAATGAATATTCAGCACTGATTTCCTTTAGGATTCACTTGCTTGATCTCCTTGCAGTCCAAGGGACTTTCAAGAGAGTCTTCTCCAACACCACAGTTCAAAAGCATCAGTTCTTTGGTGCTCAGCATTATGGTCCAACTCTCACATCCATACATGACTACTCAAGAAACAATAGCTTTAACTAGACAGACCTTTGTTGGCAAAGTAATGTCTCTGCCTTTTAATATGCTGTCTAGTTTGGTCATATATTTTCTTTCAAGGAGCAATTTAATTTCATGGCTTCATTCTCCATCTGCAGTGATTTTGGAGCCCAAGAAATAAAGTCTGTCACTGTTTCCATTGTTTCTCCATCTATTTGCCATGAAGTGATGAGACTGGATATTTACATTCTGGTATTTGTAGAGATTAGCAAGAGAAAGACAGTTGCTTTTAGTTCCCTTAAGAATAGGGGAACCTGTTGCTGCTGCTAAGTCACTTCAGTCCTCTCAGACTCTGTGCGACCCCACAGACGGCAGCCCGCCAGGCTTCCCCGTCCCTGGGATTCTCCAGGAAAGACACTGGAGTGGGTTGCCATTTCCTTCTCCAATGCATGAAAGAGAAAAGTGAAAGTGAAGTCGCTCAGTCCTGTCCAACTAGTTGCGACCCCATGGACTGCAGCCTACCAGGCTCCTCTGTCCATGGGATTTTCCAGGCAAGAGTACTGGAGTGGGGTGCCATTGCCTTCTCCGAGGTCTGTCACCTAAAAGATACTAAAAGATTAATCGATAACAAGATTTTATAATGAAATTGAAATTTATCTTATGAGCTCTATGTCTTAGAATTTTACAGTTTAATGTATCATGCCTGTGTGCATGCTAAGTCCCTTCAGTTGTATCCAACTCTTTGTGTCCCTATGGACTGTAGACTGTCAGGCTCCTCTGTCTCTGGGATTCTCCAAGCAAGAATACTGGAGTGGGTTGTCATGCCCTCCTCCAGGGGATCTTCCCAATCCAGTGATCAAATCTGAGTCTTTTGTGTCTTCTGCAGTGGCAGGCATGTTCTTTACCACTAGTGCCACCTGCAAAGGCAATTTATCATGTGTCAACTACAAAGTGGCACTGGCTATGGGACGCTTACACCTTGGAAGAAAAGTTATGACCAACCTAGATAGTATATTCAAAAGCAGAGACAGTACTTTGCTGACTAAGGTTCGTCTAGTCAAGGCTATGGTTTTTCCTGTGCTCGTGTATGGATGTGAGAGTTGGACTGTGAAGAAGGCTGAGCATCGAAGACTTGATGCTTTTGAACTGTGGTGTTGAAGAAGACTCTTGAGAGTCCCTTGGACTTCAAGGAGACCCAACCAGTCCATTCTGAAGGAGATCAGCCCTGGGATTTCTTTGGAAGGAATGAAGCTAAAGCTCAAACTCCAGTACTTTGGCCACCTCATGTGAAGAGTTGACTAATTGGAAAAGACTCTGATGCTGTGAGGGATTGGGGGCAGGAGGAGAAGGGGACGACAGAGGATGAGATGGCTGGATGGCATCACTGACTCGATGGACATGAATCTGAGTGAACTCTGGGAGTTGGTGATGGACAGGGAGGCCTGGCGTGCTGCAATTCATGGGGTCGCAAAGCATCAGACACGACTGAGTGACTGAACTGAACTGAATTGAACTGATGGGCACTTGCCATCTACCTCTACAAGGATGGAATCACGTGCTACTGAAGCCACCAACCTTCAACACCCCCTGAAAGGAATTCAGAATGGAAAGCAGAAATGAAGCACTTTGTACCCAGGGTAAAACTGGCAGGACAAGTCTTCAGATAGATATTTTCAGGAGCCAATTTAAGGAGCCCAATTCTTGTATCTCCTCATGTTTAGAAAAGCATTAAAGTCCCTCATGATGATGACTGTTACTTGTGACTAGAAAAAGCTTCACAAGACTGGTAGAAATCTTCTGGGAAAATATGTGCTTGATTTCATGTATTCCCCCTCCACCAAAACTGTGCTAAGTCACTTAGTCAAGTCCAACTCTTTGCGACTCTATGGACTATAGCCCTCCAGGCTCCTCTGTCCATGGGATTCTCCAGGCAAGAATACTGGAGTGGGTTCCTATGCCCTCCTCCAGAGGATCTTCCTGACCAGGGATCAAAACTGTGTCTTTTATGTCTCCTGCATTAGCAGGCAGATTTTTTTTTTTTTTTATCATTACTGACACCTGGGAAGCCCTTCTCAGAGCTATCTGAGATGCTGTTTCCCAGGTCGCAGTCCTCATTTTGCCCAACATGAAGAAACTCACAGCTCTCACAATGTGCTTTTTTTAAAATCAACAGTTGTAATGCAATGAGTGATGTGACCCAGAGTGGACTTCCCTCCTTTGCCTGAACTTTATGAGGAAGTGGAGCTTTGGTACCAGCAGCAACCCACTGCACTGTTTGAAAGACAGTAGGGTTTGCTCAGTTGTAGGAGACTAAGCAGTCTTGGCTGAGTGGTTAGGTAAAAGGCCAATCTGACACTTTCTCAATTTGGCTTCCTTAATAGAAACTGTAAGGATAAAAGGGAAAATATTATTAATACATGAGAGCTTTGCTCCCAGAAAAGGGACAACAGTCCTGGCCAGTTATGGCTTTCTCAGGTGAGTGAGAAATTTACGAGTGGTAAAGGCCATGTCCTCAT
>SJYA01003264.1:458145-493510 GCA_006410615.1 Neotragus moschatus
GTGGAGGCCTAGTCCTCATACTGTGCAGTGGTTCCATAGGGAAACCCACTCATTAATTAAAACACTTTCTCACCAGGGGTCATTGATAAAAATTGGATATTCAGCAATCTCAGCACTCACAGTGGCCTTAAACTGCTAAAGAAAGAAACTGAGACATGTAAGAAGAGCTGAAATGAGTCGGGTGACGCTTGGAAAAATTAAGCTCACAAGAAGCACATAAGCCCATCACATAATTTCAGTAGTGAATTTTATCCTTGAAAAATTCAACAAACAATGGGAAATAGAATCTCTCAAAAACAGAAATGAGGAGCTTCAGAAAGCCAACCTCTGACTAACACTCCAGCCAGATTCATGTATAATACATACAGAGCTCATACTTGCAAGTACATAATTAACTGGGGAAATTATACTAAAGGAGCTCGCAACCCAGAATGGCCAAATTGGGGTTCTTTTGATATTCCAAAAATGATATACACAGTTAAACAAGATGGCCATAATATCAAGCAGAGTGAATGGAATACTTACTTTGGTATGTAGAAACTTCTCTTGAAACTGTATCAGAACAAAAAAGGCTGCTGGTACTCTGTTACTGTCTCTCCCTCTGCTCCCCACGAGTATCCTCTTCTATCTGAATTAACTGGCCAGATGCTATCTCTTCCAAAGTATCCAATGCCTCCACCTCCTGCTGCTTCCCTCGATCAAGCAAAGAAGGATTAAAAAAAAAATTGGAAATAATTATAGCTCCCTTAAGGAGAACTTAAAGCCTTAGCTAAGGGATTTCCTGATACAAGTCAGGATCCACTGGGATTTGCTAAGGAATTCAGGTTAACCATCCAGTCCTACAAGCCCAAGTTTTCATATCTATATCAATTATTACAGCTGTTAGTTTCTGAAAGCAAAGCAAGGGAATGAAGAGGAAGCAGGATGGAAACATCCCTTAATGGATTTGGAAACTCAGGCTCAAAATGAATGTAAGGAACTAGCTCAAAAATAATTCAAATTTATCCCAGAGCTTTTTCCTAAAACTGTAGAATGGACAGAGATTCAACAGTGCAAGCGAAGATCAAATGAATTAATTCTGGATTGTTAGGAAGGGTTTAAAAAAAAGAAAAAAAAAAAACTTCTAAGCAATATTCTGGCTTGACACCTGAGTCATTCTTTAACCATAAAAATGATCCTTTACTTAATTCTGCCTTTTTAGAAGGCTTAGATGTGGATTTGACTACTCTAGTAATTAGACAATGCAGGTTGGTCCAAGTTACACACAAACATTTGTTATGCTGGCTGATCAAGTTTTCGGAATCATTAAAAGAAATAAAAGGGTTTATCTATGAAAACTAAGAACCTTCAATTGTGCCAATTAAGTACACAATACCAATAGAAGGTTAACTGACTTCCAACCAGTTTCATTCCAACCCACAGAGAAAGTTTGCTTGAAAGAAAATAATAAGTTCTGAAGGGATAAGTCCTATATAAAGAACCTGATTTTTGCTTCCTGTGCCTTGAGGACCACATCTTATGTAGACAGATCTCATGGTAGACACATCTCAGAATCACATCTTATGTAGATCATCTTTAATTTCTGAAACTGAAGGGGGGAAAAAAGAGTATGAAGCCTTAATTTTTTTTTTTAATTCCAACTGCTATTTATAAACTAGTGAGTTTTATACTGTGGTATCTGATTCATGACTAAGCCTAGAGAATGAAGCTGGATATCTTGTCGTGTCTGGCTGGACATATATGTCTGTCTCAGTATATGTCTTTGGATACTATTGCTGAAGTTTATTTGTAATAAGCTCTGATTTAATTGGTCTAAAGAAAAGCAAGCACTTATAGTATCAACATTAAGTATAATACTTCTATTGTGGCTAGGTTTAATATAAGCTGAATAAGATCATTATATCTGTTGAAAATTTGTAAGCAAGGAAAGTAACTCAATGTGAAGAAACTTTTAAGGAAGGAAATGTAAATGAGATAAGGACTTTTTTTTAGATAAAATCTGTTAAGAATAATTATGTTTAAATCTCTTCAGATTTTGGTAACTTGAAAATCTAGGGTTGTGCAAAATTAAATGATGGAAGTTATTGAATAGGTAGGTCACTCCCAAATAAAATAAGATACTGAAACATTAATTACTGAGCACTGGCTTCCTCTCACAGATAAGTTAAACATATTTTGCACTATTAATGAATATGTTAGGTGCTATCTTGAAATGTTCTCTATAAGAAAGCAAGTATTTTTAGAAATGATCACAGGTATTTGTGTTCACCAATCTAGAGTGCTGATATAAAGGACAGTTCATGATTGCATAAGAAAAGTAGGATGCATTTTTTTAGTAAAGAAAGTATGAGGAATGGAATTGCATTTTATTAAGGAAAAAGGTAGTAGGTCTGACTTACAGGTGTTTGTTACTGGATGGGCAAATTAAGCAATGGCTACAAAACATGAGAAAGCTTTGTGGAAAGTAGACCCTGAAAAGAGTTTTGCGCATAGTACAAGTTTTCCTAAGATGATGAACTACCTTTGATAACAGATTTTAAGTTCCTTACTTTTAAGTGATCTGCTCTGTATTAGACTTTGAAATCTTTTATTGCAACTTCAACTAAGTGAATAAATATTGTTTCACGGTGACCTATGATCCTATCTGAATGAGTGTTTTAACCTCTTGATATTTATTGATAAAATTTACTAAGTCAAAATTTAATGAAGTCCTTTGACTTCTGTCTAATTTCAGGATGCTTCAAAGGGCCTCTGAAATATCCCAAAGGGAAATATTAAGCTAATTAGATTCATTTGGTATGTTAAATTACATGGGAAGTATTGTCAAATGAGTAATAAATATTCTTAAGTTATATTGTATGGTAAATATTAATAATATAAATAATTGAGAAATCATGTGGAATTCTCAAAAATGTGATATGTTCTGATAAAATGATAGTCATAATTCTAGTTGTTATCTTCAAGTGTTATATGTCATAGCAGTAACCAAGCTTCTTTGTCAGTTGTATTGTAATCAGATTTAAACATGCCTTCATAAGTCTTTTGTCATTATAGACACTTATGATTTCACTCTAATGCCTTTGCAAAAATGCTTTCTCTCCAAGAAGATATACAGAAAGAATCTTTGTTAAAATACAAGTTTCTAATTTTCAGACCATTATACTGAACTGGGCAAGAAATTTAAAGAATCTTAATGACATTCATAAACTGCTAACAAAAAGAGTTAACAAAAGGACTCAGTGAACTGGTGAAAATGGTTACTATTTTTATGGTTTCTGTCTGAAAAGTTACTGGTTTGAGTCTGTGTTTTTCAGGTATAAGGAAAACTGTCCCCTCAAACTAATTATCAGTTCAGCTCAGTTGCTCAGTCATGTCCAACTCTTTGCGACCCCATGGATTACAGCATGCTAGGCTTCCCTGTCCATCACCAGCTCCTGGAGACTGTTCAAACTCATGTCCATCGAGTTGGTGATGCCGTCCAACCATCTCATCCTCTGTCATCGCCTTTTCCTCCTGCCTTGAATCATTCCCAGCATCAGGGTCTTGACTAATGAGTCAGTTCTTCACGTCAGGAGGCCAAAATATTGGAGCTTCAGCTTCAGCATCAGTCCTTCCAATGAATATACAGGACTGATTTCCTTTAGGAAGGACTGGTTGGATCTCCTTGCAGTCCAAGGAACTCTCAAGAGTCTTCTCCAACACCACAGTTCAAAAGCATCAATTCTTTGGTGCTCAGCTTTCTTTATAGTCTAACTCTCACATCCATACATGACTACTGGAAAAACCATAGCTTTGACTAGATGGACCTTTGCTGGCAAAGTAATGTCTCTGCTCTTTAATACGTTGTCTAGGTTGGGCTCCTCTCTTTAACATGCAGTCTGTGCTTGCTCCTATCTTCCAAGGAGCAAGCATCTTTTAATTTCACGCCTGCAGTCACCATCTGCAGTGATTTCGCCTAAGAGATCTAGGTGAATTCTTCTCTTTACAAGGTCTCCCAAATACCTTATGATTTCTGTACTTGTTAGTGAGGTAGCCTTCTTGATTTATCTGATAAAGCTGCTGGAAACCTAACATTTTACAATCTCTGGATGGAGCAGATAGACAGAAAAGATAAATGTTTCAATTCTGCTTAAAAAGATGCCACAAACAAAATTACAGGCAAATAGCACTAATGAACATAGATGCAAATAACCTCAAAATTCTAGCAAACAGAATCCAACGATATATTTAAAAAATCATACATCATGATCAACTGAGCTTTATCCCAGGGATATAAGGATTCTTCAATATATGCAAATCAATCAATGTGATATACAATATTAGCAGACTGAGAGATAAAAATCATATGGCCATCTCAATAGATGCAGAGAAAGCTTTTGACAAGATTTTTACACTCATTTATGACAAAAAAAAAAACCTCTCCAGAAAGTAGGTATAGAAAGAACATACCTCAAAATAATGAAGACCATAGATGATAAACTTACAGCAAACATTACTCTCAACAGTAAAAAACTGAAAGCATTTCTTCAAGATCAGGAACAAGGCAATGATTCCAACACTCACCACTATTATTCAACACAGTTTTGGAAGTCCTAGCTATAGCAATCAGAGAAGAAAAAGAAATAATAAGGAATCCAGATGGGAAAAGAAGATGTAAAACTCTCACTGTTTGCAAATGACATGATACTCTAACTAAGATGCCATCAGAAAATTACTAGAGCTAATCAATGAATATAGCAAAGTTACAGGATATAAAATTAATACACAGAAATCCCTTGCATTCCTATACACTAAGAATGAAAAATCAGACAGAGAAATTAAGGAAACTATCCCGTTCACCATTGCAACAAAAACAATAAAATACCTAGGAGTAAACTTACCTAAAGAGACAAAAGACTTGTATGCAGAAAACTATACAACACTGATGAAAGAAATCAAAGATAGCAAAAACAGATTGAGAGATATACCATGTTCATGGATTGGAAGAATCTATATTGTGAAAATGACTATACTATTCAAAGCAATCTACAGATCCAATGCAATCTCTATCAAATTATCAAAGATATTTTTCACAGAACTAAAACAAAAAATTGCACAACTGTATGTAAATACAAAAGACTCGATGTGCCAAAGCAATTTAAAGAAGAATGGATCTGGAGGAACCAACTTTCCTGACTTCAGACTATACTACAAGGCTACAGTCATCAAGACAGTATGGTACTGGCACAAAAACATAAATATAGACCAATGGAACAAGAGATAAAGCCCAGAGATAACCCACACACCTATGGGTACCTTATCTTTGACAAAGGAGTCAAAAATACACAATGGAGAAAAGATAGTCTCTTCAATAAATAATGCTGGGAAAACTGGACAGAGCCATGTAAAAAAATGAAATTAGAACACTTCCTAACACCAAATACAAAAATAAATTCAAACTGGATTAAAGACCCATATGTAAGACCAGAAACTATAAAACTCTTTTTTTAAACAATATTGTAAAGTAATTATTATCCAACTAAAATAAATAAATTTTTTAAAAGATCACCATTCTCCACACCACCACAAACCTCCCCCACAAAAAAAAAAATCAGGGTTTTCCCTGTGGCCCAGTGGTTAAGAATCCACCTGTCAATGCAGAGGAATTGGTTTGAGCCCTTGTCTAGGAAGGTCCCGCATGCCGCAAAGCAACTGAAGCACCTAGAGCGCATGCTCCACAACTAGAGAAGCCACTGTGATGAGAAGCCGGTGCACTGCTACAAGAGAAAATGTTCATGCAGAAATGAGGTCCCAGTGCAGCCAATAATAAATAAATAATTCTAAAAAGAAAAAGAAAAAATAATCATACCTATAGGTGGGGCTTTTTGTTTTGTTGTGCATGATTTAGAGTTAGAAGAGGACAGGGAAATACCTTACTATGGCAGCACTTTTTAAAAACCACAATTCCTCATGTACTAGAGACTCAGAACAGCAGGCAAAAGGAGTAAGGGAGAGATGCAACTTCAAAAGAGCAGAAGTATACTAAGTAAAAAGTTGCTGGAAACTGAGAAAAGAGGCTGCCATATCAATCTGCCTTCTAAATACAGATGTTAAAGGAAGATTCCATTACTACACCATTGGAAAGAAATCAGAACAAAAGGAAGTTCTTGCTCACACTGGTTGGTTTGGTTTAGTTGTTAAGCCATGTCCGACTCCTACAGCCCCATGGACTATAGCCCACCAGGCTCTTTTGTCCATGGGATTCTCCAGGCAAGAATACTAGAGTGGGCTGCCATTTATAAAACTCTTAAGAGGAAAACATAGGCAGAACACTCTTTGACATAAATCACAGCAAGATCCTCTATGACCTACCTCACAGAGTTATGGAAATAAAAACAAAAATAAACAAATGGGACATAATTAAACTTAAAGACCTAAACAGACATTTCTGCAAAGACATATAGATGGCTTATAAACACATGAAATGATGCTCAACATTGTTCATTATTCCAGAAATGCAAATTAAAAACTATAATCAGGTATCACCTTACACTGGTCACAATGGCCATCCCCCCAAAATCCATAAACAATAAATCCCAAGAGGGTGTGGAGTAAAGGAAACCCTCTTGCACTATTGGTGGGAATGCAAATTGATACAGTCACTATCGAGAGCAGTATAGAGATTCTTTAAAAAGAAGGAATAACACTACCATGAAGTGAAAATGTTGCTCAGTCATGTCTGACTCTTTGTGACCCCATGGACTGTAGACTGCCAGGGAAGAATATGGAATTCTCCAAGAAAGAATACTGGAATTGGTAGCCATTCCCTTCTCCAGGTGATCTTTCTGACTTTGGGATTGAATCCAGTTCTCCTGCATTGAAGGCAAATTCTTTACCATCTCAGCCACCAAAGAAGCTGAAAACTATCCTATGACCCAGTAATTCCAGTAATGGATATATCCACTGAGAAAACCAGAACTGAAAAAGACACATGTACCCCAATGTTCATTGCAACAGTATCTACAATAGCTAGGACATGGAAGCAACCTAGATGTCCATTGACAAATGAATTGATAAAGAAGTTGTGGGACCTAAACACAATGGAGTATTTCTCAGCCATAAAAAGGAACACACTTGGCTCAGTTGTAATGAGGTGGATGAACCTAGATCATATTATACAGAGTGAAGTAAGTCAGAAAGAGAAAGACAGAGGGGTGCAATCCCCAGATGGCAGAGGAATGAAACATGGAGACCACTTTCTCCCCCACAAAACCATCAAAAGATTATTTGAATGTTGAGCAACTTCCACAAAACAACTTCTGAACACTGGCAGAGGACACTAGGCACCCAGAAAGACAGCCCCTTTTCTTCAAAAGGAGGTAGGACAAAATATAAAAGACAAAAAGAGAGACAAAAGAGTTAGGGAAGATCAGTCCTGGGGAGGTAGTCATGAAGGAGAAGTTTCCAAATAGCAGGAAACCCTCTCACCAGCATGTCTGTGGGTAGTTTTTGAATTCAGGGGGTAACAAAAGTGGAGGAAAAAAAAAAAAAAACATAGAATACATGCCTAACCACAACCCCAGCAGAGAAGTAGCCCAGACGTTTGCGTCCACCAGCAGTGACTGGGGTCTGGACAGGGAGGCGTGGGCTGCATGCTTAGGGTAAGGACCAGGCCTGAATGCCCTCATGACAATCTGAGGGAGTTAATGTGAGACAGCAACCCAAACTGTGGGATAGGCAGAGAGAGAGAGAAAAAAAGAAAAGAAAACTTTCTCACAAAAGGCCCTAACCTATCATGAAGACTGGCCCACCCAGAACAAAGGATTGAGTGAATGCCAAAGAAGAGCTAGCGGTTTGCATACAGGCCCCTTCCTTCCCACTGCTGGAGGCAGAGAGGCAGGCATGTGACAGCCAGAGCGGCAAGACAAGGGGCAATCTCAGCCCCAGAAACTGGTATCCTCCACCAAACTGTGAGGAGGCTCCCAGTTGCTAACCACGTCTTTCTGGGATCCTGGATGGTTGACATCTGCCACGAGGGTCACAGCCTGAGATCAGCTCCCCAGAGGAGACACACAGCACACCTGAGACGGTCTTCTCAAGGTGCACCCGGGAAACTGAGAGGCCAGGACCGGGGAGGTGATTAAGATGCACGGACCACATGGGACAGTGTGCTCACCAAGCACCTGGTTGCCTCAGCTGCTCAAACCTGAGAAGGGCAAAAAACGCAGGCCCAACCAAGTCTGTGCCCTTGCAGAGTACCTGAGAACCTGAATCTGAACAGCTTAGACGTTGGAAGTGCACGAACAGTAGGGCCTGCTTTGGACAGTACCCCTGCACAGCAACCCAGAGCCTAAGCAGTGTAGACCTGGAAAGCACACGCCACCATGAGCTGGGGCAAACCCAGTGTGGTCCATACACTGCGAGCACTCCCCACACATGCCAGTGATACTTGTTTGCAGTGTTCCTCCCACCCCACAACACAACTGAACAAGTGAGCCTAAATAAGTGACCACCTTCGCCCCCTTATGTCTGGGCGAAAATTAGATACTGAAGAAGCTTGCAAACAGAGGAAGCCGAAATAAACAGAGAAGAGGGAATCACTCTGGATGTGACAAGTGCAACAGATTAAAACCCTGTAGATAACATTGACTAAGCACTGGAAGGGGCCTACAGACCTTGAAAAGAAGTACAAGCTGGAACAAGGAATTATCTGAAATTGAACTGACCACTGCCCACAACAGCTTCAGAGAAATTCCTAGATATATTGTTAATATTATCATCTTTTAATTTTTTAGAGTTCTTTACTGCTCCTTTAATTTTCATTTTTATAACCTAATACTACCCTACAAAATAAAGACCCTATTTTTAAAGCAAATTTCATATATATAAAACTTTTCTTTTAAAATATTCATTTATTTGACTGTACCAGGTCTTTAGTTGCAACGTATGGGATTTAATTCCTTTACCAAGGATTGAACACAGACTGGCTGAATAGATACAAAAACAAGATCCCTATATATGTTGTCTACAAGAGACCCACCTCAAACCAAGGGACACATACAGACTGGAAGTGAATGGCTGGAAAAAGACATTTCATGCAAACGGAGACCAAAAGAAAGCAGGAGTAGCAATACTAATATCAGATAAAATAGACTTTGAAATAAAGGCCAAGAAGAGAGACAAGGACACTACATAATGATCAAAGGTTCAATCCAAGAATAAGATATAACAATTATAAATATATATGCACCCAACAGAGGAGCACTGCAACATATAAGGCAAATGCTAACAAGTATGAAAGGGGAAACTAACACTAACACAATAATAGTGGGAGACTTTAATACCCCCTGACACCTATGGATAGATCAACCAAACAGAAAATTAGCAAGGAGACACAAACATTGAATGATATAATGGGCCAGTTAGACCTAATTGATATTTATAGCAAATTTAACCCCAAAACAATGAATTTCACCTTTTTCCTCAAGTGCACACAGAACATTCTCCAGGATCCTGGGCCATAGATCTAGCCTTGGTAAATTCAAAATAATTGAAAGCATTTCAAGTATCTTTTCTGATCACAATGTGATAAGATTAGATGTCAACTATGGGGAAAAAACTATTAAAAATACAAAAAAATGGAGGCTAAACAACACGCTTCTGAATAACCAATAAATCAGAGAAGAAATCAAAACAGAAATAAAAATATGCACAGAAACAAATGAAAATGAAAACATGACAACCCAAAACCTATGGGATTCAGTAAAAGCAGTGCTCAGGGGAAGGTTCATAGCAATACAAGCTTACCTCAAGAAACAAGAGAAAAATCAAATAACTTTACACCTAAAGAAACTAGAAAAAGAAGAAATGAAGAACCCCAGGGTTAGTAGAAGAAAAGAAATCATAAAAATTAGGGCATACATACGACCCAGCAATCCCACTGCTGGGCATACACACCAAGGAAACCAAAATTGAAAGAGACACATGTACCCCAATGTTCATCGCAGTACTCTTTACAATAGCTAGCACATAGAAGCAACCTAGGTGTCCATCAGCAGATGGATAAGAAAGCTGTGGTACATATACACAATGGAATATTACTCTGCTGTTAAAAAGAATGCATTTGAATCAGTTCTAATGAGGTAGATGAAACTGGAGCCTATTATACAGAGTAAAGTAAGTCAGAAAGAAAAACACCAATACAGTATAATTACACATATATATGGAATTTAGAAAGATGGTAATGATGACCCTATATGTGAGACAGCAAAAGAGACATAGATATAAAAACAGACTCTTGGACTCTGTGGGAGAAGGCAAGGGTGGGATGATTTGACAGAATAGCATTGAAACATGTATATTACCATATATGAAATAGATCACCAGTCCAGATTCAATGCATGAGACAGGGTGCTCAGGGTCAGTGCACTGGGACAACCATAAGGGATGGGATGGGGAGGGAGGTGGGAAGGGGGTTCTGGATGGGGGACACATGTACACTCATGGCTAATTCATGTGACTGTATGACAAGAACCACTACAATATTATAAAGTAATTAGTCCTCAATTAAAATTTAAAAAAAGACAAAAACAAATTTGGCATATTAATGTATACATAACAAATCTAGAAACAAGATACTGATGAACCTATCTGCAGGGTAGCAAAGGTGATGCAGATGTAGACTAATGGACACAGCAGGGGAAGGAAAGGGTGGGATGAACTGAAAGAGAAGGAGTTAAACATATATATTACCATATATAAAATAGATAGCTAGTGGGATGCTGTTATATATCACTGGGAGCTCAGATGGGTGCTCTGTGACAACCTAGAGGTGTGGGATGCTGTAAGAAGTATGAGGGAGGTTCAAGGGGGAGGGAACAAACGTATACCTATGGCTGATTCATTTTGCTATATGGAAGAAACCAACAATATTGTAAACCAATTATACTCCAATTAAAAATAAACAAATAGGGACTTCCCTGGTGGTCCAGAGTTTAAGACTGCGCTCCCAATGCAGGGGGCCCAAGTTCAATCCTGGTCAAGGAACTAGATCCCACGTGCTGCAAAAGTTCACATGCCACACCTAAAGATTCTGCATGTCCAAATGAATATCAAAGATACTATGTGTTGCAACTAGGACCCATTGCAGCCAAATAATTTAAAAAATAAATAAAAATGATTTTTATAATTTTCAGCAAAGCAAAAAGCCTATTTGATCAATGATAGTTATATAAATTATTATCAGGCCAAGTTTACTGAAACCGGACTTTTTATTTGCCATAATTTAGTTTTAATTCAGATATATTTGGTAGAAATGAGAGAAATTTTAGAGAGAAAAAGACAATGTTTCAATGAACATTAAATATCAGTTACACTAGAACACCTAACCTGCTTCTTGAGAAATCTGTATGCAGGTCAAGAAGCAACAGTTCGAACTGGACATGGAACAACAGACTGGTTCCAAATAGGAAAAGTAGTATGTCAAGGCTGTATATTGTCACCCTGCTTATTTAACTTATATGCAGAGTACATCATGAGAAACGCTGGACTGGAAGNGATGGTGATGGACAGGGAGGCCTGGCGTGCTGCGATTCATGGGGTCACAAAGAGTTGGACACTACTGAGAGACTGAACCGAACTGAACTGACACTAATGAAGGCCTGTATTTACCGACTCATGTCACAGATAGTTCTTTGATGTTTTGCTTTAAGTTAATTAAATTATTTAAAGGACACTCTAAGTTTTGTTTCTGAGGCTTATCTCAGTAATCTCTGGATGAAGATAAGATGCCCCAAGACCTGCAAGCAGGGGATTATGTATACTGGAAAAGACACAATTTAAAGGATTGCCTCCAGCCTGGATGGAAGGATTTTTTATCAGGTACTCTTAACTAGCTCATGTACAGTGAAACAAGGGAAATTGACTCTTCGATTAATTGCCACTTCTATAAGCCCCTACTGGTGACCTCCAACTCACTTAAACAATGCACAAAGGCAACGACATTTAAACAGGCCAAGAAGAAGACAACATCAGAAAGTAATTTATCCAAGATGCTGGACCTGATTCATATGATCGTTTAGTTTATAATGTTTTCTTGACTTCTTGGACCTTTGCATATGTTTTCTATCATGGACACAATCCTATGCTAATTTAAAAAAATCAATCCAATTGCTGAGTTCTGGCCAATTACCTGTATGTAATACATACCTGCTTTGACCCTGGCCATAAATATGACTTTTCCTCTAAGTTACTCAAACTCAGTCAGAGCAACAAGCAAAAATTTAGCCAAGGAATAAAACTTCCCACAATCATGGGATGGATTTATGTGGTTAACCCCAAGCTGTGTTCATTTTAAGTTTTAAGGCTTTCCTTTATCTGGGAACAATCAAATTATACTAAGGATAACCAGCCTAGAAACATTGGAAAATTGGGCTGGGATCCTTATGAACAATGCCAATGTACAATTTCCCTGAAAGATAAAGATTGGTACAGAAGAGACAAAGTTAGATGATCTGAGTATGTACTGGGCTACACTTGGCCACCTGATGTGAAGAGTCGACTCACTGGAAAAGACCCTGATGCTNCCAGCCTAGAAACATTGGAAAATTGGGCTGGGATCCTTATGAACAATGCCAATGTACAATTTCCCTGAAAGATAAAGATTGGTACAGAAGAGACAAAGTTAGATGATCTGAGTATGTACTGGGCTACACTTGGCCACCTGATGTGAAGAGTCGACTCACTGGAAAAGACCCTGATGCTGGGAAAGATTGAAGGCAGGAAGAGAAGGGGAAGACAGAGGATGAGATGGTTGGATGACATCACTGATTCAATGGACATGAGTTTGAGCAAACTCAGAGAGATAGTGAAGGACAGGGAAGCCTGGTATACTGTAGTCCAAGGGGTTGCAAATAGTCAGACAAGACTGAGCAACTGAATAACACCTGAGGGAAGTTCTTGGCTTAGTTCTTACTTATGACTTTAATAACACTGGTAGCTATGATATTTATATTTTTCCAGTTTTATAAGATTGTTGTTTCTTATATTACCAAATGTGTGACAGAGTCTCCTACAAAATAGTTTTATATAATAGTATAACTCTAGATATGGATACAACAATAGGGACTTGGACCATAACAAACTGAGTAAGACAGGTTGGCCCAGAACGCTTTGATTACTATTGATAAGACCTAGTCCAGTAATAGCATAATAAGGGGACTATCAGTGAAACTTTCGCCAAACATAGGAATGAGACTTCCTAGGACCATGGGATTGAAATGGTCATGAAATGTCTCCCAAAGTGGTCAAATTTAGGACCAAGAAGGGGCCCTGTCAACTACAAATTGGCACTTGCCACGGGTACTTGCCATCTGCCTCTAAAAGATTAAATCATATGCTGCTATAGCTGCTGATCTTCAACACCCCTTGAAAGGAGTTCACTGTGTAGAGTAGAAATGAGGTACTTTGTGTTCAAGGAAAAACTGGCAGGACAGATTTTCAGTTAGATATTTTCAGGAACGGATTTTATGAACCCAATTCTTGTATCTCCACATATATAGAAAAGCACTAAAATCCTTCATGGAGATGATTATTCCTCATGACTAGCAAAAGCTTTACTGGTAGAAACCTTCTGGAAAAGTATATGCTTAATTGCATGTATTCTCCCTTTACCAAAATCACATATATACTGATCTTTCCTCCCTGGCTCTTTGGAACAGTTTCTTAGAGCTATCAGAGGTGCTGTCTCCCAGGCTGCAGTCCTCATTTTGCTCCAAATAAAATTTAACTCACAACTTTTATGTTGTGCATTTTTTCAGTTGACACATGCCCTCAAAGGTTTATATAAGGCATTCAGCAAAGACCTTCTTTCTGAGTTTATAAATTAAACTCACAACAAAATCACTATTTTTATTTGTATTAGCCCTTGAATGTTAGTTTACAGTTTTTATTTATTTGTATGGCTCAGGTAACCCTATCGTTTTTCTTTAATATTTACTGAGGTGCAGATTTATATGCTTTGTTTATAATACCACACAGGGAACAAATTCCCCAGTGAAACATGCCTATTCCACAATATAATTAAACAAAAGAGATGTAATCATCTTATTTAAGGTCTATTCAAGTATACCAATTTTATACACTTTCATCTCAATTCTGTCAACTTTTATATCATTAATTTTACTCTTCATTAGCTATGGTTTTTCCAGTGGTCATGTATGGATGTGAGAGTTGGACTGTGAAGAAAGCTGAGAGCCGAAGAATTGATGCTTTTGAACTGGTGTTGGAGAAGACTCTTGAGAGTCCCTTGGACTCCAAGGAGATCCAACCAGTCCATTCTAAAGGAGATCAGCCCTGGGTGTTCTTTGGAAGGAATGATGCTAAAGCTGAAACTCCAGTACTTTGGCCACCTCATGTGAAGAGTTGACTCACTGGAAAAGACTCTGATGCTGGGAGGGATTGGGGGCAGGAGGAGAAGGGGACGACAGAGGATGAGATGGATAGATGGCATCACTGACTCGATGGACGTGAGTTTGAGTGAACTCCAGGAGATGCTGATGGACAGGGAGGCCTGGCGTGCTGCGATTCATGGGATAGCAAGAAGTCGGACACGACTGAGCGACTGAACTGAACTGACCTGAGGATCATATCAACAAGCTTTGATCCTACAGGAGGAGTTTTAAGACTTCTTTTTTCGTCTTTATTTCATTTCCTGCCCTTTTTATCCACTTTTATATAGAAGGCTCCAGGATCCCCACAGTGGTGTTGAGCGAAGGAATTCAGGCTCTTTGGCCTAAGTGTTGCCTCAAATAATTGCTGGTCAGGCATCTCAGTGTAAATTTTTTTAGCCTCAAATATTTTTAAACTGGGATAAATACAATGCTCTTGTTCAGCTTTGAATGCTAGGGAAAAGTAGGGAGTCACTTTTGGCCCATTTAACTTTAAGTAGTGTAGTAATATTAAAACCTTCTGTTTTGATCACATAAATGTCCATTTTGTCCCATTTTAAATAACCATCTAAAGATTTCATTATTCACTTGAGGTAATTCTTTAAAAATTTCTAACTTGGACATGGGTACCCCAGTGTTCATAGCAGCACTCTTTACAGTAGCCAGGACAAGGAAACAACCTAGATGTCCATCGGCAGACAAATGGATAAGAAAGCTGTGGTACATATACACAATGGAATATTGCTCAGCTATTAAGAAGAATACATTTGAATCAATTCTAATGAGGTGGATGAAACTGGAGCCTATTTTACAGAGTAAAGTAAGTCAGAAAGAAAAACACCAGTACAGTATATTAATGCATATATATGGAATTTAGAAAGATGGTAACAATGACCCTATATGTGAGACAGCAAAAGAGACACACATATAAAGAACAGACTTTTGGACTCTGTGGGAGAAGGCGAGGGTGGGATGATTTGAGAAAATATCATTGAAACATGTGTATTATCATATGTGAAAGAGATCACCAGTCCAGGTTTGATGCATGAGACAGGGTGCTCGGGATGGTGCACTGGGATGACCCTGAGGGATGTGGGAGGGAGGGTCAGGATGGGGGACACAGGTACACCCATGGCTGATTCATGTGAACGTATGGCAAAAATCACCACAGTATTATAATCAACTTCCAATTAAAATAAATTTAAAAAGGAAAAAAATCCTACCTTGTTGGAACTAGTATCTAGACTTTCCTTACAAGTTTTTCCTGTTAACATTAACTATTCTAATACTCTTATTAGCATCTGTAAGACCCACTGAGGGGAAGCTTTCCAAGCCAATTTTTCTTATTTGTTTTAAACTGAAGAGAAAAAGTTAAATTTTAAAAGCAATCCTTTGTTCTGATCCTTAGAGGCAAGTCATGACTCATGGAAAAAGAACCTGCCCCCTATCTGATGACCTATAGTCTAGTTTCCTGGCCCTCACAAGAGACCCCCCCGGGTAATTGTTTTTCTGTTAAACTTTCCTAGAGAACTGTTTTTCTGAGAATTGGCTAACCGCCGCAAGGTGGTCAGTCAGCCTTTTCAACCTGATAATTTCCAGACCTATCTCTGTAAAGGTCAAGCTATGCCCACCAATCAGTTTGTTCAGATTGTCTTCACCCCACCTATACCTACTTGTAGCTTTTGTGTATAAAAACTGCTCTATAACTGAGGTCGGGGTTCGCTCCTTTCGAGGGTAATCGAACCCCGGCGCGTCGGTTCAATAAATCCTCTTGCTGTTTGCATCGAATTCGGGTCTTGGTGATCTGTGAAGCGACGTCTCCTGTGATTAGGCCGTTCAGGGCCTATCAAAACTAAAGAGTTTCTTAGGTTAATCATTAGACATATTTTTTCAATACGTAATTTGATTTTTGTTTTTATAGGTACCAATTAAAAACAGCTGTTTTTTGAGAGTGCTCTAGATTCACTGATTTGTTAGTGTTGCCAATATTTGGCCATTAATAAAACCATTATATATATTATATATATATATATATATTATAGTGATTCAAACCACTATGATGCAAGAGGTTTCTTCATAAGAGAGTTGGGGAGGATGTAACCTAAGTAAACTCTGGAGAGTTTACTTTCGAAAATAGTATGACAGAGGTCAAGTTTTCAAAACATGTACATACAAATGCACAGGTACAAAGAAAGTCCTAGGAAAGTAATTTACATCTCAAAGACACTGAGAAATGCAAGTTGCCCTTTAGAAGGCCTTTGTTTAAAGTCAGAATTCTGAAATGATATTTTTACCAAGCCAGCTTTTTAACCTTAACTGTGTATGTAATAAAAGAGTTCCCTCATTTTTAGGGCAAAATATCCTTTAATTTCCAAATGAGTAAATACTGATTGATACTGATCTAAAAACCTGGGTTTGTAGGTCTGGATAGTTAATTCAAAATTCTTAGCAAATCTCAGTGGATTTTGACTCAGACGGAGAAATTCCTCAGTCAAGACTTTAAGTTCTGCTGGGATCCAGGGTGTGTATTTAAGCACCAAGGACGTTGACCTCTCCCTGTAATAGGTATCACCTTAAAGGGAGATATAATCACTTCTGCTTTTTTTTTTTTTCATCTTCTCTTGCTGAGGAAGGGAGCAGCAGGAGGCAAAGGAGTTGGAAGAGAAAAAGAGAGCATCAGAGCCAGGTAATTCAGATAGAAAAGGATACATAGGAGAAGCAGAGGGACAATCAGTGCTAGTGACCTTTTTCAGTCCTCATATAGTTTCAAGTAATTTCTTGTTGGTTTCCTGCAAAGAAGTTACCCTATCATTTCCTCTTTTAGATGCTTCTAAATAGCAATCAAAATAAGCATTCCATTTAGTCTATTTGCTCTTATGGCTAGCTTTTTCCAATTATGTATGCAAAAATATCAATTTTGAAATATCAAAAGAATCTCAACTTGGCCATTTTGACATCTCCTTTAGTATATTTTCCCTGAATAACTAGGTACTTGGAAGTATGAGCTCCATACATATTGTATATGAATCTGGCTGAGGTGTTAGTCAGAGGTTGATTTTCTAATGCTCCTTGTTTCTCCACTTGAGAGATTTTATTTCCCATTTTACTTGAATTCGTCAGGGATAAACTTTACAAATGAAGTTGTGTGGTGGGCCAATGTGCTGCTGTGAGCTTAACTCTTCCAAGGCATCATCCCAGCATTGTTTCAACTTTCTTACGTGTCTTAGTTTTCTCCCCTTAGTAAATCCAGTTTCCTGGATTGCTAAATGGCCAATTCTTATTTTAGATTCCGGGCAAGCAAGTGTTTTATTTAATGAGTGGGTTTCCATATGGGACCACTGCACATTATGAGGACTCTCCTCCACCACTCCTGTAAATTTCTCAATCATCTGAGAAAGCTATAACCAGCCAGGAGGAGTCTTGCCCCTTTGCTTCAGAGCAAAGCTCTCATGTAACATGTTCACTTTTCAGTTCAGTCGTTCAATCGTGTCCGATTCTTTGCTACCCCATGGGCTGCAGCACACCAGGCCTCTCTGTCCATCACCAATTCCCAGAGCCTACTCAAACTCATGTCCATTGAGTCAGTGATGCCATCCAACCATCTCATCCTCTGTTGTCCCCTTCTCCTCCCACCTTCAATCTTTCCTACCATCAGGGTCTTGTCAAATGAGTCAGTTCTTCGCATCAGGAGGCCAAAACATTCTAGTTTCTGCTTCAGCATCAGACCTTCCAATGAATATTTTGGACTGCTTTCCTTTAGGATAGACTGGTTGGATCTCCGTGCACACCAAGGGACTCTCAAGAGTCTTCTCCAACACCACAGTTCAAAAATATCAATCCTTCAGCACTCAGACTTCTTTACAGTGGAACTCTCATATCCACACATGACTACTGAAAAAACCATAGCCTTGACTAGATGGACCTTTGCTGGCAAAGTAATGTCTCTGCTTTTGAATATGCTGTCTAGTTTGGTCATAACTTTTCTTCCAAGGATCAAGTGTCTTTTAATTTCATGGCTGCAGTCACCATTTGCAGTGATTTTGGAGCCCCCCAAAATAAAGTCTGTCACTGTTTCCACTGTTTCCCCATCTATTTGCCATGAAGTGATAGGACCAGACGCCATGATCTTAGTTTTCTGAATGCTGAGTTTTAGGCCAACTTTTTCACTCTCCTCTTTCACTTTCATCAAGGGGCTCTTTAGTTCTTCACTTTCTGCCATAAGGGGAGCGTCATCTGCGTATCTGAGCTTATTGATATTTCTCCCAGAAATCTTGATTTCAACTTGTGCTTCATTCAGCCCAGCATTTCTCATGATGTGCTCTCCATACGAGTTAAATAAGCAGGATGACATTATACAGCCTTGATGTACTCTTTTCCCATTTGGAACCAGTCTGTTGTTCCATGTCTGGTTCTTATTGTTGCTTCTTGACCTGCATACAGATTTCTCAGGAGGCAGGTTAGGTGGTCTGGTATTTCCATCTCTTTCAGAATTTTCCAGTTTCTTGTTATTCACACAGTCAAAGGCTTTGGCATAGTCAATAAAGCAGAAACAGATGTTTTTCTGGAACTCTCTTGCTTTTTCAATGATCCAACAAATGTTGGCAATTTGATCTCTGGTTCCTCTGCCTTTTCTAAATCCAGCTTGAACATCTCGAAGTTCATGGTTCACGTACTGTTGAAGCCTTGCTTGGAGAATTTTGAGCATTACTTTACAGGCATGTGAGGTGAGTACAACTGTGTGGTAGTATAAGCATTCTTTCACATTGCGTTTCTTTGGGATTGGAATGAAAACTGAGCTTTTCCAGTCCTGTGACCACTGCTGAATTTTCCAAATATGCTGGCATATTGAGTGAAACACTTTCACAGCATCATCTTTTAGGATTTGAAATAGCTCAACTGGAATTCTATCACCTCCACTAACTTTCTTTGTAGTGATGCTTTCTAAGGCCCACTTTACTTCACATTCGAGGAGGTCAGGCTCTAGGTGAGTAATCATACCATCGTAACTGTCTTCACTTTTATCCCCACAATTTCTATTAAGGCAGCTGAATTGAGGGAAAGCATCAGTTCAGTTTATCTAACCACTCAGCCAAGACCACTTAGTCTCCTACAATGGAGCCAAACACTGCTGTCTTTCAACCAGCCCTCACTCCCAGTAACTTCACCTGGGCAAGCATTCCCTGGTTATCTCTCAACTTGGCTTCCAGTATCTTTCAACTTGGATGGAATAAGTACCTGCTACTGGACATGGAACAACAGACTAGTTCCAAATAGGAAAAGGAGTATGTCAAGGCTATATATTGTCACCCTGCTTATTTAATTTATATGCAGAGTACATCATGAGAAACGATGGGCTGGAAGAAACACAAGCTGGAATCAAGATTACCAGGAGAAATATCAATAACCTCANTGGACAGGGAGGCCTGGCATGCTGCGATTCATGGGGTCACAAAGAGTCGGACACAACTGAGTGACTGAAATGAACTGATACACCACCCAATAAAACTCAGGATCACCAAACAATACAAGGGATCTGAGAAGCAGGGAAGACTTACTCAGTTTGTCTGGAATCCCCAAGGAGGTGGAAGAGGGCTGGTACCAAGGCTCTGGTTCCTTGTGGAGTTCAGGTGAAAGAGGGAAGTCCACTCTGGGTCACTTTGTTGGTCACCATAATGGTTGAAAACAAAACTTTGTGCAACATGAGAGTTCTATTTGGGGAAAATGAGGACTGCAATCTGGGAAACCAAGTTTCAGACAGCTCTGAGAAACTGCTCTGAAGAGGCAAGGGGTGGAGTCAGGTTATATGGAAATTTTGCAACAAAGGGCAGGTAGTTTGAACATCAAAACATTATTAAAGAAAACCAGATACACCAAAGGGCTTCCCTCATAGCTTGTAGGTCAGTCAGTAAAGAATCTGCCTGCAAAGCAGGAAACCCAGATTTGATTATTGGGTCGGAAAGATCCCCTGAAGAAGGAAATGGCAACCCACTCCAATATTCTTGCCTGGAGAATCTCATGGACAGAGGAGCCTGGCAGGCTACAGCCCATGGGGTCACAAGAGTTGGAAACAACTTTGCGACTAAACTACCAAGGAATTTAGTGCTTTTCTATGTATGGAAAGATGCTTGTCTGGGCTCATGGAAACCATTCCTTTGATATGCACATCACCTATCTGGAGCCTGAACCCCTACACATCCTGAGTTTCCTCAGGGCTCACTGTAGCAAGTGGCTGCAGTCTGACTGCTGCTAGATGGCAGGTATTTTTTCCTTCCTGAGTTCCCTCAGGACTCACCAGGGTCACCATCTGTGGTGGCTGCATTTGCTGGAGACCGTGACATCCTTGTTTACTGCTATGGCAGGAAATATTTCATTTCTCACTCTACATCCAGTTCCTGCCCATGTACTTTGAAAGCTTATCTCCTTATTGTAGTCCCTAAGAAGGAGCAAGATCAGATTCCCAGCACTTCCTTCCATCCCCTTCCAGAGGGTGCTCTTTTTCAGAACAAATAAAAAACAGTGGGAAAACCACCTGAGTGAATCTTTCAGCTTTTCCTCCCCTACTCCATGAATGTATCAGAGATCCTTAATGGAGATCCTGAACTGGCCCAAGGCTCAAGAAGGAAGTAGGGACGGGCGTGGGCGTAGAGGGAAGGAAGCTCAAAGTGCAGAAAGGAAATGAGAAAGTAGGGGAGAAGACACATTCTTAGTTTGAATACCCTTCCCTTCCCACCAGCCCTACCAATAACTATACACAGACATCTATATAACTTTCTACAGACCCTACAAGTCCCAGCGTTATCAGGCAACCTCCTAACACTCTCCCCCTTCCTCTTTTTCCTCTCATTTCACACTTTTTACCATAGAAATGAAGTACACTTTACATTTCTAGGTTTTATTTCTTTTTTTTTTAAATTTTTTTTATTCTGGCTACTTTATAACCTCAATGAGGGCAATAAGAATTGAACCTCAAGGCTGAGAAGGATGGAGGCCCTGGAGAGGTTGAAAAGTTGTGCTACACTGGTCACACCTCATCCCCAAGTTATTATAGCTAATAAACATCAATTTAATGACTTTGAGAACACAGAAGTCATTTTAAGGGAACATAAGAGTCTGCCTGCAACTTTCTCTTCCCCAAGGAGGGCTGTTTTCCCTTACCACTTTGCAGGCTATAGAAGATCAACCCACAGAAAGTGGCAGTGAGCACTTTGGAAGACTGGTCTACTTAATGAGATTCTAAAGTCCATATAGCCATCATTTTCTTCCTATATGCGTCTGCTGGTAAGGTTTTGTAGTGTTTGAATGCAGACATTATAATATGTGTTTTCAAATAAGGTGTCATGGCCCCATCCCCTCCCTCCAACAGTTTCATTTTAAAGCTCTGAACCGCTATGGGGGGGCAGGGAAGGAAGGAACAGTTAGGGAATTTGAGATGCACAGGCAGATACTGTTAAAGCCTTTGACTGTGTGGATCAAAATAAACTGTGGACAATTCTTCAAGAGATGGGACTACCAGACCACCTGACCTGCCTCCTGAGAAACCTGTATGCAGGTCAAGAACCAACAGTGAGAATCGGACATGGAACAACGGACTGGTTCAAAATTTGGAAAGGAGTACTTCAAGGCTGTATATTGTCATCCTGCTTGTTTAATTTATATGCAGAGTACTTCATGGGACATGCTGGGATGGATGAAGCACAAGCTGGAATCAAGATTGCTGAGAGAAATATCAACAACCTCAGACAGGCAGATGACATCACCCTAATGGCAGAAAACAAAGAGGAACTAAAGAGCCTCTTGATGAAAATCAAAGAGGAAAATGAAAAGTTGGCTTAAAACTCAACATTCAGAAAACTAAAATCATGACATCTGGTCCCATCACTTGATAGCAAATAGATGGGAGAAAATGGAAATTGTGACAGACTTTATTTTCTTGGGTTCCAAATCACTGCAGATCGTGACTGCAGCCATGAAATTAAAAGATGCTCCCTGGAAGAAAAGCTATGACAATCCTAGACAGCATATTAAAAAACAGAGACATCACTTTGCCAACAAAGGTCCATATAGTCAAAGCTGTGGTTTTTCCAGTAGTCATGTACAGATGTGAGAGTTGAATAAAGAAGTCTGAGCCCCAAGGAACTGATGCTTTTGAAATATAGTGTTGGAAAAGATTCTTGAGAATCCCTTGGACAGCAAGGAGATCAAACCAGTCAATCCTAAAGAAAATCAACCCTAAATATTCACTGGAAGAACTGATGCTAAAGCTGAAGCTCCAATATTTTGGCCACCTGATGTGAGGAGTTAACTCATTGGAAAAGACCCTGATGCTCAGAAAGACTGGAGGCAGGAGAAGAAGGGGACAACAGAGGAGATGGTTAGATGGCATTGCTGATTCAATGAACATGAGTTTGAGTAACTTTGGGAGATTGTGAAGGACAGGGAAGGCTGGTATGCTGCAGTCCATGGGGTCACAAAGAGTCGGACACGACTGAGTGACTGAACAACAACAATGTACACACTGCTATATTCAGAATGGATAACCAACAAGGACACACTATGTAGCACATGGAACTCTGCTCAGTGTTGTATGGCAGCCTGGATCAGAGGGAAGTTTAGAGGAGAATGGATACATATATATATATGCATGGCTGAGTCCCTTCAGTGTTCACTGGCAATTGTTACATCATTCTTAATTGCCTATAAGTGCTCAACTGTGTCTGACTCTGCGACCACTTGAACTGCAGTTCACCAGGCTCCTCTGTCCATGGAATTTTCCAGTCAAGGATACTGGAGTGGGTTGACATTTCCTACTCCAGGGGATCTTCTTGACCCAGGGATCAAATTTGCATCTCCTATGTCTTCTGCATTGGTAGATGGATTCTTTACCACTGAGCTACATGGGAATATCCCATTACAAAATAAAATGTCTAAAAAAGGTAAAAGCTCTGAAACCCTATGGTGCATGTATTAAATTCACAAAATTTTTATCAGGTATAAAACAAACTGAAAGGATATTTTGTACAACTTGCAGACTATCCATGGAAGGGCCATAATTAAATTCTGTTCCATTTGCTTGAGGGAAAAACAACTGGTGATCATTAATATTAAGCACATACATCTTGTCTATGGTAAAATGGCAAGGGGGCATGAAAAAAGGTGATGACTTAATCCAAGGATCAAGAGAAGCCATGAAGATGTTAAGTATCTTGACCTTTAAATTGATTGGTTCAAAAGGATATAAAAGCTGCTATTAGTCCCACCTTGGGGGGGACTCTTTACCCCCTCTTAGTGTCTATGCTGAGAGCTTTGTACTTTCCTCCTGTTTAATAAATCCTATTTGCTTGCTACCATGAGTGTTTACATGTTCATGGATTCCGTTCTTTGGCTCCGTGGACAAGAACTAGGATTCCCGTCTCACTCCTGGACAATACTGCTGAAGTTTTTGAAGCTTCCTTGGTTCAATCCCTTCTTTTCCCAGCTATGCTGAATTTGCATCAGAATTAATAATGAACCCAGGGTCTCTTGATTTACTTTTGCTTGAGGGAGAGGAAGAAGCCCTTGGGCTGGAAATGACAGTCTCAGGAAGCATCTATGGAACAAAGAGGTTTCTAAATCTCTGTGCCTCCACATGCTAGTGTGTATGGGGGGTGGTGTGAAAAATTGGATGGGATAGAGAGCAAATCCCTCACCCCAGGTTCTGTTCAGATGAACCCAGGATGACCATTTTAAACCTCAGATTCGCAGCAACAGACTAAAGTGGTGCAATGTTTTGTGCTTCGGATCTAGAGGAGAAGGTAGAAAAGCCTGTGAGAGAATGGCCTAGATAACTGCTGGTCTGATTTTGTTTGCCTGTTTAGTTTAGTTAGTTCTGGTGAAATAAAAATTCATATTTGAAAGAAAGTCAAGGAAAATTTAAACAATTTTTTTCACTGCCCTTTTGCTTCGTCTCTCCCTTCTATGCATTTTGTATCTGCATTATGCATTGACCAGACTTTCCCAAAGGCAGGAATACCTGCTCAACTATATACAGCAATACTCTCCTAACACTAGCAAGATAACTGTTTAGAAAATAATATATAAGGGGTCATGATGACCCACTACTTTGTTCATGCAGATCTTTATTGTGTAAACTGTCAATATACCATGTGGTATGTAACCTTCTATCTCAAAAAACTATGTAACTGTGCTTTGACTTCTTAACAGGTAGAACAGTTCTCAGAGCTCTCTGAAAGACTATCTCCTAGGTTATACTTTTCAGGTTGGCATGAATAAAATTTTTCACTTCTTTCATAGATGGACTATTGATTACTTTTTCACTGACATTTTTCACTGACATATTCCTGTCAGGATATCGGAAACACCCACCAGAGAATACCTGGAAGACACCCCTAACTGGCTCTTTGTACCAACGTGGGCCCTTTGAGACTCACCGGCTTCTCCTAATATTTTGATCTCACTGTTTGAGTGATCCTAAAATTTTTATTTGAGCTGTTTAAAATTAAGACTTGGAGTCTTAAGAGGCATTGGTGCATTTTCCTAGGTACAGACCAATGGGGATCTGGGCAGGTGGCCCAGGGAAACATAGGTTGCTGGTTTTAGTTAAATTTGGCTTAACTTTAGAAAAGCCAGTTGATATATGGCCAGAACAAACCATTTGCTAGTGAAATGAGAGACTGAATTATTCAGCTTCAAAGAACAAGGGACATTTGCTCCTTCCAGCCACAAGACATCCTGAGGTGATTAAGAACCAACACAAGTATCTGAGGATTAATCCTTGTGATGTTTAGCGGTCCCACAAGGAGTCTCACTACACTCATTAAGTAAATACTGCCCTTCCAGGGAGTATGACAAAGGCTACTCACCTAGTGCTCCAAGCATCCATGGCAGTTTTAGATTGTCAGAGGGAAAAACCAAGACACATAAAAGAGTTGAACTGATTGAAGGGTAACTCCTTGAGAAGCTAGACTCAGAAGTAGCACACATCCAATTAAACACATCATCCTCAGAAAGTTTATTCAGCTCATATCTCATATCTGAATTAGGCCACCAAAATAATAGTAGGAAGCTGTGCCTCAAAGGCCAAACAACTCCCAAACAAATAGGCACCTATGGTAAACCCAGCTGGGTTCATGTATAACATCAATGGAATTGACACCTTCAAGTATTTAACCAAATGGTAAGGTCTGACCAAATATAATTTGCCCTTGAGTTGGCCAAGGTGGGGCACTTTAGATTTACCTAAGTTGGTTTATTTGCAAGCTCAATTAGAAAAATCCAGCTATAAGATCAAATAGCCAGACTAGGAAGTGCATTTTAATCAGTATTTAATCACTTTGAAAGTCTCAAAGTGAGAGAACGATAAAATGGTCTCACTGCAAGAGACAAACCAAAAATTATTAGAAACAGTGGCCTAATAAGAAAGGAACTCAAGATATCATTGCTTATTCTCCCACTCTCTTTCCTCTTCTGTCTGGTTCTTCGAACTCTCTTCTTTTTGAACTTCCTTGTCCTGACCTTGCTCTTCCACTTTCAATTTAAGAGGAAGAACTTGTTCAGTCTAAGGGAAAGGATAAAGACAGCCCTAAAAAATAACTGCCCCCTTTAAGGAGAAAGCTACAAGTAAAGCGGAGCTTGCTTTTATCTATATCCCTTGGACTAAGACAGAAATTAAGAACTTAACTAAGGATTTTCCATACCCTTTATAGGATCCTTTGAAATTTGCTAAATAATATGACCTAACAGTAACAACTTATGAGCCTGGACATTCAGACTTGTAACAGTTTATACAATTACTAGTCTCTGAAAATAATGCAAAATAATGGCTCCAAGAAATGGGTTTTCATAAGCCTTCACTAGAAATACAGAGAAATTGCCCACAACCTATATTAATCTATAGGTAAAATCTTTCCAAAGGAAATAGATTGGGCAAAAATCCATCACTGTAAACAAAAGCCAGAAGAGACTTTTCTTGATTATTCCAAAAGATTTGAAAATATAGTCAAACAGCCCCAAAGAGTTTTGTAAACCATCAGAATGATCCACTATTTTACTTGAAGGAATAGATGAATTGATGTGACTGATAAAAAGATATGGACTTGATTGAGCTACTATGTATACTAATACACTTGTCACTGTTGCCAACAAACTCTCCAAAACTTTACACAAAAGAGAAAAGGAAAAAGCTGCTAAGGTTATGAATATGCAGTTATGACAGTTCAGCAGTCCATTGAGACTACCTACCCCAAATCTCAGTCAGTCTCGAAACAACCACACTTGCCTTTGGAACCAAGCAGAACCCTGCAGGTCTCCCCTCCAAGTACAAAAGCCCCCTTCATGTTCCCGGCCTTTTGTTTGTAGAAAAGCTGAAATCTCCCAGGCCTCTGTAAGTCACAAAAAAACAAGCTCAAGTAGTTAATGATAAGGCCATAAAGTCGCAGATTCAATATCTGATGCACATTCTTGAGTTGTTTCACAGATACTATTACTGCCACCAGAAGGAAAAAGCTAACTGCATGATAGCCAGACTTTAGCCATGACAGAAGATGCTCTGTCTTGATGACGCCCTGAATCTATGTCTACCACAATTCTAAGAATTATCCTTAAGAGAGTATGATTAATACTAGTGCTCATAGGTATTACCTCACAACACTTAGAATGGCCATCGTTAAAAAGTCTACAAATAATAAATGCTAGATAGGATGGAGAGAAAAAGGAACTCTCCTACACTGTTGATGAAAATGTAAATCGGTGAAATTATTATGGAGATCCTTTAAAAACTAAAAATAGAGTTACCGCATGATCCTGCAATCCCACCCCTGGCCATATATCCAGAGAAAATTCTAATTCAAAAAGATACATGAAACCCAATGTTCATACAACACTACTCACAAGGACTGCCTTGGTGGTCCTGTGGTTGACTCTGCGCTTCCACTGCAGGGGGCATGGGTCATAGTAGCCAAGATATGGAAGCAGTCTAAATGTCCATTAACAGATAAATAGAGAAATAGGGAGATACACACACACACACACACACACACACACACACACACACACACAATGGCATATTACACAGTAATGAAAACAGAATGAAAAATGCCATTTTCAGCAACATGGATGAACCTAGAGATTATCATATTGAACAAAGTAAGTCAGACAGAGAAAGACAAATATCATGATGTCATTTACATGTGGAATCTTTTTTAAAAAATGGTATAAATGAACTTATTTACAAAACAGAAACAGACTCACAGACATAGAATATAAACTTATGGTTACAAAAGGGGAAAGGTCAGAAGTAGGGACAATAACTTAGGAGTTTGCAATTAATGTATACACACTATAATATATAAAATAGGTAGGCAAGGATTAGTATACAGCACAGGGAACTATACTCAATATCTTGTAATAATCTATAATAGAAAATAATCTGAAAAAGAATACATACATGCATACATGTATAACTGAATCACATTTGAAACCAAAACAACATTGTAAATTAAACTTCAATTAAAAATAGGAAAGGAAAAACAAAACAAAAAACACTTCTGCTCATGATAAATGTCTTTGTGTGTATCAAAATAATTGTACCTTGTTCTGCCCATATAAGTAAATGGGCAAACTAAAACTGTCAGTGAAGAGATGCTACAGAACCACATTGACATCTTCCACTCTAAGAATACAGCACCCTATGTTAGCATGAAGAGATGGACCTTCACCCATAATCCCACAAAAATGGAATGATGTTCTGACAAGTGGGGATTTGTATGCAGCTTTTGGCAAGAAAGAGCTCTTTGCTTGAAAGAGCTCTCTGCAAGAAGCCCCTTTGTTCTGTCACTTTAACAAAGCTATATTGTAACTAATCTTAAAGGAGGCACCACCATGCTCTACTCATCTCTGGCCCTATCATACCATTCATATCTTTTGATCACACAATACTTCACCTAACCTCTTGGTTCTTTCCATAGATCAAAGAAGTAGAAATGATGAAAAGGTGATTAACACATACTCAAATTTTTCCCTAGCTTCCCTTAACCTCTCAAATACCAAGGGAACTGTGTGAACAAGAAAGCATCTAAATGGCAAAAACCATCACAATATAGCAATTATCCTCCAATTAAAAAAATAAATAATATTTTTAATTAAAAAAAGAGAAAGATCAAGAGAAGTCAACAAGCCTGCATGCATTGGGAGATACAGACAACTCAGACCCACTGTGTCTATTATTAACTGAATTACTTGCCCTTTTCCCTTTAAAATCTTTCGTGACCATCCAGAATCTTGAGAGTTAGTTTTTGGAGGACGAGTCTGCATTCTCTCCAGATGGTCAGCATTCTAATTAAAAGCAACTTTTCTTTCTACCAACAACTGCCTCTTGGGTATTGACTTTCAAGTTGCAAGCTGCCAGACCTGAGTGTGGTAACGCCTTTATTATGGAAAACTTGGACATTTTAAAAGAGACTGTCACAAATTTAAACAAGATTTAGAACAAGGCAAGATTAACAAAGAATACAGGTGCTCTGAGGATTATGAGAAGGCATTTGCTCTCCTAACTACCTTAGGGGAAATTAAAATAACAATCATATAGAAAACTTCTAAAGCCCTTGGATTCAGGGGGGCTACATTATTTATTCTTAATCCTACCCTTATTCATTGCCCTCTCCCTCAAAGTAAACAGTGCATTCAAATGATAGGGGTTTCTAATTTACCTGTACAAGTTTTTAAACCAGAACAGTTACTTTTCAGTTAGGAACTATCATTGAAAGACATGTGTTCCTCTTGGTAAAATGTGCGCCAATTCACTTGATAGGATGAGACCTTTCAGAGGTACACAATGCCTATATTATCTTTTCACCAAAGGGTGGAATGATTTTAGATTTATAAAACTTAGATGCAGACAAGAACATAATTACCAAGAAATTGATGGCAGTGAAAACAAGAGCACAGACAGATGAAAAGAAAGTTAACCATTTACTGTTACAAGTGCCTGAGGAACGGCAGTCATCCTCAGACATTAGTAAAATCAACTCAGCTATTCCAGTGGTTTTTCTAGTACTCATATACAGATGTGAGAGTTGGACCATAAAGAAGGCTGAGTGTCAAAAAATAGATGCTTTTGACAAAGGCAGCGGGGGAGGAAGGAGAGGGTGAGATGACTGGAGAAAATAGCATGAAGCGTATACACTACCATATATAAAATAGATAGCCAATGGAAATTAGCTGTATAACTCAGGGAATTCAAAGACAGCTCTGTAAAAATGTAGAGGTGTGGGAAAGGGTGGGAGGTGGGAGGGAGGTTTGAGGGGGAAGGGACACATGTACATATATGGCTAATTCATGTTGATGTATGGCAGAAATCATACCAATATTGTAAAACAGTTATCCTTCAATTAAAAATAAATAAATGTTGAAAAATCTTGTTTCCTTCTTCCATTTTTGTTTTTTGTCTTCTGGGACTAATTGTTGAACGTGTAGGGGAAGTTTATTAACAGTTAAATTGGGGTAAAGTTTAAGTAGTGGACATTCTCAGGGCTGGAGATAAATAGAACTTAAAGCAGCCTGTTTAGGTGCTGAGCCAGCAAAATGATTCCCTTTGGTCTCTACTGAATCAGATTTGGAATGTCCCGTATTTAGATAATGGCCAATTGTTTGGATAATTATGGAGTCTAATAATTCTTAGACTAATTTTCCATATTTTTATGAATTGCACTGAGGAAGTAAGAAATCCTCTTTCCGAAAGCATTCCAAAATCTTGACCCAGTCCAAAAGCTTAGAGGATTATCAGTGTAAATATTTGCTATTTGATCTTTGGCTAGTTGAAAGCCCTGATTAGAGCAATTAATTGAGCTTGTTGTGCCAACTCTGGTTCTGGTAAGTAAAAACTTCAATTATATCAAAAGTGGACATTATTGTATCATCATTATTGATAGGATTGCTTGTAAATCATTCCTAGGAGTAAGAAGATAATCCATTAGTAAAATGCTGTTGTGGCTGTTTTCTTCCTGTGGCTCTGGAAGCAAAGTTGTGGGGTTAAGATTAATTCATTGAGCCAAAGTAATATTAGGCAAAGAAAGCAATACCTTGAAAGAGGTGACTGTACTCACAGAACAGCACTGAGTATAATGGGAGTTTAAAAGAGATTCCACTAAATGTGGAACATAGACAGTCAAATAAGACCCGATCATGAGCTCTTAAGTAGTTTTCAACAAGATAGCTGTTGTTGAAAAAACTTTCATACACCATGAGAGTTCTTTCCCCTGAATCTAGGTGGTGCCTATAATATCCTATGGGTTGATGCTGGTCACAATGTTTCTGAGTTAACACACCTCTAGGGCATTTCCTTTATCTTCATGCTCAAAGAGAAAAAATGGTAATTTATAGTTAGGATGGCCTAATGTCCAAGCCTGAATCAATGAAGATTTTAAGACATCTATAGCCTTTTCTGTTTTCTATTGTGCATTCAATTAGGCTTGATTGGTTGTACTTAAGTTAACACATAGAGGCTTCCCTGGTGGCTCAGATGGTAAAGAATCCACCTGCAATGCAGGAGACCTGGGTTCGATCCCTGGATTGGGAAGATCCCCTGGAGGAGGGGATTGGGAAGATCCCCTGGAGGAGGGCATGGCTACTCACTCCAGTATTCTTGCCTGGAGAATCCCTATGGACAGAGGAGCCTTGTGGGGTACACTCCATGGGGTCACAAAGACTCACACACGACTGATAGACTAAGCACACACACACACACACACACACAAACAAGCATAGNGATTGGGAAGATCCCCTGGAGGAGGGCATGGCTACTCACTCCAGTATTCTTGCCTGGAGAATCCCTATGGACAGAGGAGCCTTGTGGGGTACACTCCATGGGGTCACAAAGACTCACACACGACTGATAGACTAAGCACACACACACACACACACACACAAACAAGCATAGACAGAGGAGTTGGGAAATGAGGGGGTAAGTAGGTACTCAATTCCTATAATATCCAGTCAAACCTAGAAATCCTCTCAGCTATTTCTTTGTTTCAGGGAACAAGAAAGCCAGAATTCCCTTAATTTTTTCACAATCAATTAACAATCCTTCCTTGGATATCAAATGACCCAAATATTTCACGACTGGTAAACAGAATTGCAATCTGTATTTAGACACTGTATGACCCTCAGAGGCTGATTGTTCTAACAGATAGTATCTCTTTCAGAGTTCTGTTCAGTTTTAGAACACAAAAGCAAATTCTTTACATACCGAATTAAAACAGAGCGATTAGGGAAGTGAGCAGCCAAATCAGGCTTAAGTATTTGAGAAAAATAAGTGGAGCCTTCAGTATAGCCTTATGGCATAACTGTGTTATCCAGGTATAGTGAAGATCTTCCCACACAATGGCAAAATAGTATTGGTTTTCTTCTTTCACTGTAGTACTAAAAAATGCACTACATAGTTCTATTACTGAGAAATAACAGGTAGTTTCTAGAATAGCTGAGAGCAGAGTGTGAAGATTAGGAAACACAAGGTGGCGAGGGATTACAATGCTATTTATAGCTCTCAGGACCTGAACAAATCTCCAGTCTTTATTTGACTTTCTTGCTGGTAAAATCAGCCTATTATAAGAATTGGCACAAGGAATTATAAGTCCTTTATCAAAGACTTCCTGAATAATAAGAATTCCATTTAATGCCTCCTATGTAAGTTCAGTTCAGTTCAGTCACTCAGTTGTGTCCGACTCTTCGCGACCCCGTGAATCGCAACACGCCAGGCCTCCCTGTCCATCACCAACTCCTGGAGTTCACTCAGACTCATGCCCATCGAGTCAGTGATGCCATCCAGCCATCTAATCCTTGGTTGTCCCCTTCTCCTCTTGCCCCCAATCCCTCCCAGCATCAGAGTCTTTTCCAGTGAGTCAACTCNTGTATAGAGCTTCTCTGTCTTTGGCTGCAAAGAATATAATCAATCTGATTTCAGTGTTGACCATCTGGTCATGTGGATGTTGTCAAATATTGAGTAGAGGCTAGGAATTATCAATGGTCACTTTATGGAACTTGTTGTTTTTGTCTTTTTTAATTAACTGGAGAATAATTATTTTACAATATTGTGATGATTTTGCCATACATCAACATGAGTCAGCCACAGGTCCACCCATACTGAACCCCTCTCCCACTTTATCCCTCTGGGTTGTCCCAGAGCACTGGCCCTGGGTGCCTTCATGCATTGAACTTGCACTGGTCATCTATTTTACATATGGTAATCAACATTTTTCAATGCTACTCTCTCAAATCACCCACGTTCACCTTCTTCCACTTAGTCCAAAAGTTTATTTACATCTGTGTCTCCTTCGCTGCCATGCACATAGGATCATCATTACCATCTTTCTAAATTCCATATATATGCATTAATATACAGTATTTGTCTTTCTCTTTCTGACTTACTGACTTTCTATAATAGGCTCCAGTTTCATCCAGCCCATTAGAACTGACTGAAATGCATTCCTTCTTATACATGAGTAATATTCATTGTGAATATGTACCACACTTCCATAACCATTCATCTGCTGATGGACATCTAGGTTCTTTAGTCTCAAAGTTTTGTCCAACTCTTTGCAACCCATCGACCCCAGCCCACCAGACTTCCCTGTTCTTCACTATCTCCCGGATTTTGTTGAAATTCATATCCATGGAGTCAGTGATGCCATCAAAGATCTCATCTTTCGTTGCCCCCTTCTCCTGCCCTCAATTTTCCCCAGCATCACAGTCTTTTCCAGTGAATCAGTTTTTTGCATCATTTGGCCAAAGTATTAGAGCTTCGGCTTCAGCATCAGACCTTCCAATGAATATTTAGGACTGATTTCCTTTAGGACTGGTGGTTTGATCTTTCAGTCCAGGGGACTCTCAAGTCTTCTCCAATACCACAGTTTAAAAGAATCAATTCTTTGGTGCTCAGTCTTCCTTATGGTCCAGCTCTCACATCCATACATGACTACTGGAAAAACCATAGCTTTGACTATATGGACAAAGTGATGTTCTCATTGTTGGCAAAGTGATGTCTCTGTTTTTTAATATGCTCTCTAGGTTTGTCATAGCTTTACTTCCAAGGAGCAAGGATGTCTTTTAATGTCAAGGCTACAGTCACCATCTGCAGTGATTTTGTAACCCAAGAAAACAAAATCTGTCACTGTTTTCATTGTTTCCCCAACTATTTGTCATGAAGTGATGGGACAGAATGCCATTATCTTAGTATTTTGAAGGTTGAGTTTTAATCCAGCTTTTTCACTCTCTCTTTCATTTTCATCAAGAAGCTCTTTACTTACTCATCCCTTTCTGCCATAAAGATGGTGTCAACTGCATATCTGAGGTCACTGATATTTCTCCCTGCAATCTTCATTCCAGCTTTTGCTTCATCAAGCCTGGTATTTCAAATACTGTACTCTGCATATAAGCTAAATAAGCAGTGTGACAATATAGAGCCTTGACGTACTCCTTTCCAAATTTGGAACAGTCTGTTTTTCCATGTCTGTTGTTCCAGTTCTAACTGTTGCTTTTTAACCTGCATACAAGTTTCTCAGGAGGCAGATAAGGTGGTCTGGTATTCCTATCTCTTTATGAATCTCCCAGAGTTTGTTGTGAACCACATAGTCAAAGGCTTTAGTGTAGTCAATGAAGCAGACGGTTTTATGGAATTCCCTTACTTTTTCTATAATCCAACAGATGTTGGCAATTTGATCTCTGGTTCCTCTGGCTTTTCTAAATCTAGCTTGTTCATCTGGAAGTTCTCAGTTCACGTACTGTTGTAGCCTAGCTTAAAGAATTTAGATCATTACCTTGCTAGCATGTGAGATGAGTGCAATTGTGTGGTATTTTGAACATTCTTTAGCACTGCCTTTCTTTGGGATTGGAATGAAAACGGGCCTTTTCTAGTCCTGTGGCCACTGTTGAATTTTCCAAATTCGCTGGCATATTGAGTGCAGTACTTTCACATCACCATTTTTTAGAATATGAAATACTCAGCTGGAATTCCATCACCTCCACTATCTTTGGTCATAGTAATGCTTCCTACGGGCCACTTGACTTCACATTCCAGGATGTCTGACTCTAGTCCAGTGATCACACCATTGTGGTTTTCTGGGTCATTAAGATCTTTTTTGTACAGCTCTTCTGTGAATTTTTGCCACCTCCTTTTAATATCTTCTCTTTCTGTTAGGTCAATACCATTTCTTTCCTTTATTGAGATGAAATATTTGTGGGCCTTTATAATGAGTAAATGTATTCTGAATGTGGGAAGATTATATATAATTTGTGGCCATATGGGGAACCTATAGCATTTTAAAATTCACATGTACATGACATAAAATTAATCATTTCTGTGGTTTGGGGGACATTCACTAGGATATTCAAACATCACCACTAACTCCAGAATATATCTGTTGACAACCTCACCCCAAAAACCAAGCCATGCCTATTAGCAATTAGTTCTAATCTGTCTCTCCTCCCACATCCTAGCCATTACAACTCTATAGATTACTGTCTCTACAGATTTGTCTATTTCAATTATTTGGTATAAACAGAATATGGTACATAATGTTATATATGGTTTCTTTCACTCAGTGAGTTTTCAAGATTTATTCATGTCCCAGCATGTATCAGTTCTTCATTTTATTGCTGTATAAAATACCATTGTATGGTTATGCTTCATTTATTTGTCCACATCCATTTTATTTGTTCATCCAAAAGTGAATGTATATTTCACTGTTTTCATTTTTGGCTATTATGAATAATGCTCTTACCAGTCATGTTTAAGTATTGTATGGAAATATGTTTTCATGTCTCTTGGGTATATACCTAGGAGTGGAATTTCTGTATAATAAGGTAACTTTGTTTTTGAGGAATTGCCAAACTTATTTTCCATAGCACAAGCACCATTTTATATCCCCTTACAGTTTCCTTTTTAACCGACT
>SJYA01003264.1:494263-508112 GCA_006410615.1 Neotragus moschatus
GGGTTGATGATTTCACCATTATATAATGTCCTTTCTCTCTACAATTTTATCTTAAAGTCTATTTTGTATTATATTAGTATAGGAACTTCAGCTCTCTTTTTTTAATTTTTATTTTTATTTTACTTTACAATACTGTATTGGTTTTGCTATACATTGACATTAATCCGCCACGGGTGTACATGAGTTCCCAATCCTGAATCCCCCTTACACCTCCCACCCCATATCATCTCTCTGGATCATCCCTGTGCACCAGCCACAAGCATCCTGCATTGAACACAGACTGGCAATTCATTTCTTACATGATAGTAATACATGTTTCTGAGTACTGTTTCCATACACTATCTTTTTACTTTCAAGCTATTTCTGTCTTTAAAACTAAAGTATCTCCAGAGAGTATTTAGTTGGACCGTTTTAAAAAAATCCATTCTGCCATTCTCTGCCTTTTAATTGGAGAGTCTAATCCACTTACATCCAAAGTAATTATGGCTAAGGAAAGACTTATTTGTGGCATTTGGATACTTAATGTTCCATATATCTTATGTCTTTTTAGTGTTTCCATAACTTATTTCCTTTTTTAGTACTGAATATATTCTAGTGTATTATTTTCATTTCTATTACTATATCCTTTAGTCATTATATGACTGGTTGCCTTAGAATTACAATTAACATCTTAATTTATAACAATCTAATTCAGGGTAACACTGACATAATTACAATAGTATTTTGCTTCTGTATATCTCCATTCCTTCCCCAATATGTATGATACTAATGCCACAGACTACATTTTTATCTTTTTTTCTTTTATTAAAAGATAATCACTTTACACAATTTTGTTTTCTGTCAAACCTCATATGAATTAGCCATAGGTATACCTGTATCCCCCCACCCCCGCTTTGAACCTCCCTCCCATCTCCCTCCCCATCCCAATCCTCTAGGTTGATACACAGCCCCTGTTTGAGTTTCCTGAGCCATACACCAAATTCCTGTTGACTATTTTACATGTGGAAATGCAACTGAACTGAACTGAACTGAATGTAAGTTTCCATGTTACTCTTTCCATACATCTCACCCTCTCCTCCCCTCTCTCCATGTCCATAAGTCTATCCTCCGTTTGTTTCTCCACTGCTGTCCTGTAAATAAATTCTTCAGTATCATTTTTCTAGATTCAGTATATATGCATTAGAATACAATATTTATATTTCTCTTTCTGACCTTCTTCCCTCTGTATAATAGGTTCTAGGTTCAGCCACCTCATCAGAACTGACGCAAATGAGTTCCCTTTTACGGCTGAGTAATATTCCATTGTGTATATGTACCACCATTTCAGCGCAGGCGGCAGCCACGAGCGGCACTCTTCAGCGCAGGTGGCAGCCGTGAGCCGTGCTCTTCAGCGCAGACAGCCAAGAGGAGCCACCCCACATCCGAGGCCAGGGGCGGAGGCCGAAGAGAGCCACCCTGCTTCCGAGGCCAGGGGCGGTGGCAGAGGGGAGCTCCCTCACATCTGAGCCCAGGGGCAGCGGCCGGGAGGAGCCATCCTACGCCTCAGACCAGAGGCTGCGCCCGGCGCCGGAGGCAAGGGGCGGCGGCTGGGTGGAACAACCCAACGTCCAAGGAGCTGTAGCTACACAGGTCCAGAAGGGCCTAGAGGAGCTATCCCACGTTGAAGGTCGGGAAGGGCGGTGGTGTGGAGATACCCCTCATCCAAGGTAAGGAGCAGCGGCTGCACTTTGCTGGATCAGCTGTGAAGAGATACCGCACACCCAAGGTAAGAGANGTGAACTCCTGGAGTTGGTGATAGACAGGGAGGCCTGGTGTGCTGCAATTCATGGGGTCGCAAAGAGTCGGAGATGACTGAGCGACTGAACTGAACTGAACTGAACTGAACCACCACTTCTTTATCCATTCGTCTGTCCATGCACATCTAGCTTCCTTCCATGTTCTAGCTATTGTAAATAGGGCTACAATGAACAATGGAATATGTGTGTGTTTTTCAATTTTGCTTTCCTCGGGGAATATGCCTAGGNAACTGAACTGAACTGAACCACCACTTCTTTATCCATTCGTCTGTCCATGCACATCTAGCTTCCTTCCATGTTCTAGCTATTGTAAATAGGGCTACAATGAACAATGGAATATGTGTGTGTTTTTCAATTTTGCTTTCCTCGGGGAATATGCCTAGGAGTGGGATTGCTGGGTCATATTGTGATTTTGTTCCTAGTTTTCTAAGGAATCCCCATACCCTCTATCATAGAGGCTGTATAAATTTAAATTCCCAACACTGTAAGAGCATTCCCTTTTCTTCACCCCTCTCCAGAATTCATTGTAGAATTTTTTGATTCTGGCTATTCTGACGAGTGTGAAGTGATATCTCATTGTACTTTTTACTTGCATTTCTCTAATAATGAGTGATGTTGAGCATCTTTTCATGTGTTTGTTATCCATCTGTATTTCTTCTTTGGAGAAATGTCTGTTTAGGTCTTTTCCCCACATTTTGATTGGGCTGGGTGTTTTTCTAGCATTGAGTTGTATGAGCTGCTGGTGTATTTTGAACATTAATCCTTTGTCAGTTGTTTCATTTGCTATTATTTCCAAAGGGTTGTCTTTTTACTTCTTATAATATCCTTTACTGTGCAAAAGCTTTAAGTTTAACCAGGTCCCACTTGTTTACTTTTGTTTTTATTTCTGTTACTCTAGGAGGTGGGTCATAGAGGATCTTCCTTTGATTTATGTCACTGAGGGTTCTGCCTATGTTTTCCTCTCAGAGTTTTATAGTTTCTGGCCTTACATTTAGGTCTTTTATCCATTTTTAGTTTATCTTTGTGTATGGCATTAGGAAGTGTTCTAATTTAATTATTTTATATATTGCTGTCCAGTTTTCCTAGCACCATTTATTGAAGAGGATGTCTTTGCCCCATTGTATATTCTGGCCTCCTTTGTCAAAAATAAGGTGCCATAGGTGCATGGGTTGATTTCTGGGCTTTCTAGCCAATTGGTCTATATTTCTGTTTTTGTGCCAGTACCATACTGTCTTGATGACTGCAGCTTTGAAGTATAATCTGAAGTCAAGAAGGTTGATTCCTCCAGCTCCATTCTTCTTTCTCAAGATGGCTTTATTTGGGGTCTTTTGTGTTCTGAATTGTGAAATTTTTTGTCCCAGTTCTTTGAAAAATGCCATTGGTAATTTGATAGAGATTTTATTGACTCTGTAGATTGCAGTTGGTAGTCTATTCATTTTCACAATATTGATTCTTCCTACCCAGGAACATGAAATATCTCTCCATTTGTTTATGTCATCTTTCTTTCATTAGTGTCTTATTGTTTTCTGTGTGCAGTTCTTTTGTCTCCTTAGGCAAATTTATTCCTAGATATTTAATTCTTTTTGTTGCAATGGTGAATATGATTGGTTCCTTAATTTTTCTGATTTTTCATTGTTACTATATAGAAATGCCAGTGATCTCTGTGTATTGATTTTGTAACCTGCAACTTTGCTAAATTCACTAGTTAGCTCTAGTAATTTTCAGACACTATCTTTAGGGTTTTCTATTTACAGTATCATGTCATCTGCAAACAGTGAAAGCATTACTTCTTTTCTGATCTGAATTCATTTTATTTTCCTTCTCTGATTGCTATAGCTAGGACTTCCAGAACTCTGCTGAATAACAGTGGTGAAAGTGAACACCCTTGTCTTGTTCCTGAACTTAGGTGGAATGCTTTCAGTTTTTCACCACTGAGAATGTTTGCTGTAGGCTTATCATATATGGCCTTTACTATGTTGAGGTAGGTTCCTTCTTTGCACATCTTTTCAAGTTTTAATCATAAGTGAGTGCTGAATTTTGTCAAAGGCTTTTTCTGCATCTATTGAGATGATCATATGGTCTTTATCTTTCAATTTGTTAATACTGTGTGTCACATTGATTGATTTGCATATATTGAAGAATCCTTGCATTCCTGGAATAAACCCAACTTGATCATGGCATATGAACTTTATGACGTGTTGCTGAATTCTGTTTGCTAAAATTTTGTTGAGGATTTTTGCATCTATGTTCATCAGTGATATTGGCCTGTAGTTTTCTTTTTGTGTGTTGTCTTTGTCCGGTTTTGGTAGCAGGGTGATGTTGGTCTCACAGAATGAGTTTGGAAATGTTCCTTCCTCTGTAATTTTTTGAAAGCGTTTTAGAAGGATAGGCATTAGCTCTTCTCTAAATGTTTGACAGTATTCTCCTGTGAAGCCATCTGGTCTTGGCTTTTTGTTTTCTGGGGAGATTTTTGATCAGGGCTTCAATTTCAGTGCTTGTAATTGGGTTGTTCATAATTTCTATTTCTTCCTGGTTCAGTCTTAGAAGATTGAACTTTTCTAAGAACCTGTCCATTTCTTCCAGGTTAACCATTTTATTGCCATATAATTGTTCATAATAGTCTCTTATAATCCTTGCTATTTCTTCATTGTCTGCTGTAACCTATCCTTTTTCATTTCTAATTTTGTTGATTTGATTCTTTTCTCTTGATTAGTCTGGCTAAAGGCTTGTCAATTTTATCTTCTCAAAGAACCAGCTTTTAGTTTTATTAGTCTTTACTATTGTTTCATTTCTTTTTCATTTACTGCTGCTGGGTTCTTTATGATTTCTTTCCTTCTACTAATTTTGGGTTTTTTAAATTCTTTTTCCAGTTGTTTTAGGAGTAAAGTTAAGTCGTCTATTTGATGTTTTATTTCTTAAGGTAGGATTGTATTGCTATAAATTTCCCTCTTAGAACTGCTTTTGCTGCATCCCATAGGTTTTGAATTGTTGTGTTTTGTCATGTGTTTCTAGAATTTTTTTTAATTTCCCTTTTGATTTCTTCAGTAACCTGTTGGTTATTTAGAAACGTGCTGTTTAATCTCCATGTATTTGTGTCTCTTACACTTGTTCTTGTAATTGATATCTCATCTCATAGAGTTGTCATTGGAGAAGATCTTGATATGATTTCCATTTTCTTAAATTTACTGAGGTTTGATTTGTGACCCAAGATATGGTCTATCCTGGAGAATGTTCCATGTACCCTTGAGAAGGCGTATTCTTCTGCATTTGCATGGAATGTCCTGCAGATATCAATGAGAGCTATCTCATCTAATGTTATCATTTAAGATGTGTGTTTATTAATTTTCTGTTTTGATGATCTGTCCATTGGTGTGAGTGAGGGTGTTAAAGTCTTCTACTATTATTGTGTTACTGTCAATTTCTCCTTTTATGTTTGTTAGTGACAGTCTTATGTACTGAGGTGTTCCTATGTTGGGTGTACAGATATTTAGAATTGTTATGTCTTCCTCTTGGATGGATCCTTTAATCATTATGTAGTGTCCTTCCTTATCTCTTGTAATCTTTCTCTTAAGGTCTATTTTGTCTGATATGAAGATTGCTACTCCAGCTTTCTTTTGCTTCTGGTTTGCATGGAATATATTTTCCTATCCTCTCACTTTCAGTCTATATGTGTCTTTAGGTTGGAAGTGGGTTTCCTGTACACAGCATATATGTAGAACTTGTTTTTGTATCCATTCAGCCAGTCTCTGTCTTTTGGTTGGAGCATTTAATCCATTTAAAGTAATTATTGACATATATGTTCCTATTGTTATTTTCTTAATTGTTCTGGGTTGACTTTATAGATCTTTTTCCTTCTCTTGTATTTCTTGCCTATATAAGTCCCTTTAACATTTGTTGTAAAGCTGGTTTGTTGGCACTGAATTCTCTTAATTTTTGCTTGTGTGAAAAGATTTTTATTTCTCCACTTTTGAATGAGATACTTGCCAGGCATAGTAATTTTGGTTTTAGATTTTCCCCTTTCAGTATTTTAAATATACTCTGCCATTCCCTTCTGGCCTGCAGAGATCAATAGAAATGTATGGGGTTTCCCTTGTATGTTACTTGTTGCTTTTCCCTTGCTGCTTTTAATGTTCTTTCTTTGAACCTAGAAGTAGAACTGCTGTGTCATTTGGCAATTCTATATTGAAACTTTTGAAAAATTGCTGAACTGTTTTCCATAGCAATTGCACCTTTTTTACATTCCTACCAGAATCTAAATTCTTCATATTCTTGCCAACACTTTTCTTAAATATATATATATATATACACACACACACACACACATCCTTTGTAGCTGTGAAATGGTATCTCACTGTGGTTTTTATTTTGCAGTTTGTATACCTTTTTGGAGAAATGTGTACTTAAGACCTTTACCCAATTTCAGGTGGGTTTGTTTAACTATTGTTGAGTTTTAATATGTTTTTACATATCTAAGGTATTAATCTCTCTTCACATATATAGTTTTAAAATCTTCTACAATAATTTTTAATTGTCTTTCTTCTTTCTTCATAGCTTCTGATGTACAAGATGTTTTAATTTTCATGAAGTTCATTGCTACATTTATTTCTTGTGTGTTTGGTGTCATACTCATGAAATCATTACAGAATCCAATATCATTAGTATTTTCTGCAGGATTTTTTCCTAAGAGTTTTAAAGTTTTATCATATAAATGTAGGTCTCTGATCTACTTTAATTTATGTATATGATATAGGAGCCTGGTGGGCTACTGTCCATGGGGTCAGAAAAGAGTTGGACAAGACTTAGCAATTAAACAACAATATATATGGTATACGGGTTGAATTTCATTCATTTACATATGAATATACTAGACTGTCCTTTCCCTACTAAATGGTCTTGGCACCTTTGGCAAAAATTAATCAATCATATATGCTAGTGTTTCTTTTTGACATTTATATCCTATTCCATTTATCTATGTCTCTCCTTAATATCAGGACCATCCTGTTTTACCTACTGTAGCTTTGTAGTAAGTTTTGAAGTTTGAGATTACAAGTTCTCAAATACATTTATCTCCTTTAAGATGGTTTTAGCTAACATTGATTCTTTGAGATTCCACTTGAATTTTAGGATAGGATTTTCTATTTCTAGCAAAAACAGTCTTTGAAATTCTGATAACGATTGCACTGAATCTGTAGATCATTTTGGGTAGCATTCTCATCTTAACAATACTAAATTTTCAAACCAATGAACATAGAATATCTTTGCATTTATTTAGGTCGTCTTTAATTTCTTTCAACAAAATGTTTTGTAGTTTTCAGAGTAGTAGCCCTTTGCCTTCTTGGCTAGATAAACTACTGAGAATTTAATTTGGAAATTAATTTAGATTTTACAAGTCGCATTCAGGAAAGAATGCATCAAACACATTCACATTTCCTTTCCTTCTCTTTTTAAGCAAATGACACCCAGTTTACCAGCTTCATTTTTTAAAGCCTAAGCTTAGCATGACATAGTTAAATAACTGTCAAAGTATATTAAGTTGCCAGCACTCATGCAAAAGTAGAAAACATCCTCAATTTATATCAGAAAAGTACTACCATTAATGCATTACTATCTTTCATTACTAAATACTGAGATCTTTTAAATATTTTTTGGTGGAAGATTCATCCTGGCTATTCTGAATTTAAAGCAGACTGACACTACTTGTATCACGCTTTAAACACAATGGAAAAGAAGGTGTGTGTTGGTGTTAGTGTAGAAAAGAATCACAGCCACCTTATATCATTGGAAGGACTGACGCTGAAACTGAAGCTCCAATACTTTGGCCACCTGATGCAAAGAATTGACTCAATGGAAAAGACCCTGATGCTGGGAAAGATGGAAGGCAGGAAGGCAAAGGGGATGAGATGGTTGGATAGCATCACTGACTCAATGGACATGAGTTTAAGCAAGCTCCAGGAGTTGGTGATGGACAGGGAAGCCTGGGGTACTTCAGTCCACGTGGTTCCAAGGAGTCAGACATGACTGAGTAACCAAACTGACTGACTGAAGTATATACCGGTGTCCCAGATAGCTCAGTGGTTAAAAAAAAAAAAAAAAATCCTCCTGCCATTGTAGGAGCCTTGGGCTTTGATCCCTGGGTTTAGAAGAAACCCTAGAGGATAAACTGGCAACCCACTCCAATATTCTTGCAGGGATAATCCCATGGACAAAGGAGCCTGGAGAGCTACAGTCCATGGGGTTGCAATGAATTGGACACAACTGAGGCATCTGAGCACTCACACAAAGCGCATGTACAAATTTAGAACAATTTTAAATACCAAAACATATGGAACTATTATGAGGTCCCAACAATAAACTTGAAAGTCTATGACAAATAGGGGCTCCAGTGAACTGTTCATAAATAGTTTAGATTAGGTACAGTTCACTTCATTTTAAATCTTCAACATATGTCCCTATTAATTTTCAAATATGCATAAAATGGGCTTCCCTGATGGCTCGGTGGTAAAGAATCCACCTATCAATGCAGGAGATGTGGGTTTGATCCCTGGGTCAGGAACATCCTCTGAAGAAAGAAATGGCAACCAAATCCAGTATTCTTGCCTGGGAAATGCCATGAACAGCGGAGTCTGGCAGGGTACAGTCCATGGGGGTCACAAAGAGTCAGAAACAACTTAGCGACTGAACAATTTTAATATTTCAGTTAAATGCATGCAATTACTCCTTATTCAAACATAGCTGCTGCTCCTTGCAATTTTATTATTAAAGACTTCAACTGACCATCTTTTTCAACTTCTACTCTTTCTTGACCATTCTTGACAATTCTCTTTGTAATGATTTTTCTGCCATTTAGTAGAAGTTGATATAAACTTAACATTGCCCATCCCACTGCCACTGCCATTTAATGATGTGGAAGAGAATGAAGTGAGGTCCCTGTGACCCAGTGAACTGGAGAATGTAAATCTTGTGTCAAAAGAAGAAATTCCACCTCCAAAACTTGGAAATCCACCTATGGCTGAGAAAAATTACCCTGTGCCCATTATTGCTTCCATGGGGTACCTTGAATTCCCCAAAATGTCTTCAGACGGGTCTTTGAAGAAGTATCCAGGACTCTCAATCAAATAATTTCCTGACAACAAAGTTTGGATTATGAAATGTGTTCAGTTCAGTTCAGTCGCTCAGTTGTGTCCAAATCTTTGCAACCCCATGAATTGCAGCACGCCAGGCCTCCCTGTCCATCACCAACTCCCAGAGTTCACTCAGATTCATGTCCATCGAGTCAGTGATGCCATCCAGCCATCTCATCCTTGGTCGTCCCCTTCTCCTCCTGCCCCCAATCCCTCCCAGCATCAGAGTCTTTTCCAATGAGTAAGCTCTTCACATCAGGTGGCCAAAGTATTGGAGTTTCAGCTTCAGCATCAGTCCTTCCAATGAACACCCANATCACCAACTCCCAGAGTTCACTCAGATTCATGTCCATCGAGTCAGTGATGCCATCCAGCCATCTCATCCTTGGTCGTCCCCTTCTCCTCCTGCCCCCAATCCCTCCCAGCATCAGAGTCTTTTCCAATGAGTAAGCTCTTCACATCAGGTGGCCAAAGTATTGGAGTTTCAGCTTCAGCATCAGTCCTTCCAATGAACACCCAGGACTGATCTCCTTTAGGATGGACTGGTTGGATCTCCTTGCAGTCCAAGGGACTCTCAAGAGTCTTTTCCAACACCACAGTTCAAAAGCATCATTCTTCGGTGCTCAGCTTTCTTCACAGTCAAACTCTCACATCCATACATGACCACTGGAAAAACCACAGCCTTGACTAGACGGACCTTTGTTGGCAAAGTAATGTCTCTGCTTTTCAATATGCTATCTAGGTTGGTCATAGCCAAACTCAAATGGCCTGTCAAAATGACTTACACCTCCATCACTTGTTTTTGGTGTGCTTGTCACAGATGTCCCATTTTTTAGTATCTGATGAATAAGTGAAAGTCACTCAGTTGTGTCTGACTCTTTGAGACCACATGGACTATACAGTCCACGGAATTACCCAGACCAGAATACTAGAGTGGGTAGCCTTTCCCTTCTCCAGAGGATCTTCCAACCCAGGGATCGAACCCAGGTCTCCTGAATTTTGCAGGTGGATTTTTTACCAGCTGAGCCACAAGGGAAGCTCAAGAATACTGGAGTGAGTAGCTTATCCCTTCTCTAGCAGATCTTCCCAACCCAGGAATTGAACAGGGGTCTCCTGCATTGTAGGCGGATTCTTTACCAACTGAGCTATCAGGTAAGCCCTAGTATCTGATCAAACCTCATATGCCTCAGGTATTTGAATTTTTTTAGCCTCAAGATTTTTATCTGGTTGCTATGCGGTTGATAGTTTCCAATATGCCTTTTTAATATCTTAGGCTGAAGCATGTTTTTGCATTCCTAGAATGTCACAGTACTCCATTATGTTTCACCAAGCTGTTAGAAGGAGTCCAAGGATATGGAAGCAAGTGGCAAGAAGAAGTACTGGTAGGGTGGTGGACTCAGTCTCCTGTTGGTTGAATCTGGCATAGTTGCACTGGTGATGGCAGTGCAGATGGCAGCTCCTCAAGATCTCCTTTCTCTCCTTGGATTTAATTGTTTAGATATCATTATAAATGGAATTGCACTCTTAATTTCATTTTTTAATTACTTCTGCTATACAGAACTACAACTGGTTTTTGTTTTCATCTGTACCCTGCAAGTATGAATAACTTGTTTTCTAGCTCTACTATGTTTTTTGTGGATTCTTTTGGATTTTTTAAAGGTTAGGTCATATAATCTGTGAAAAGAGGTAGCTTTAGTCCTTCATTTTCAATGCTGATGCCCAAAGTTTGTCTTGTATAATAGTAAGAAATGAATGGCAAATGATGAAAGTGCAAATCCTTCTCTTGTTAGTGATCTTAGGGGTAAAACTTGCAGCCTTTCAGCAATGAATATGATGTTAACTGTGGGGTCTTTCATAAATGTCCTATATCATGTTAAGAAATTTTCTCTACATCCTTAGTTTTCAGAGAGGCTTTCTCATGAAATGATGCTGGAATTTGTCAAATGCCTTTCCTGCATCAACTGAGATATTCATGAGGGCATTTTTCCCTTTGCTGTAATCATATCAAGTATTACACTGATTGATTTTCTTATGTTGAACCAACTTTGCATTCTTAGAATAAATTTGACTTGTCCATGATGAGTAATCCATTTAATATGCACCTAGATTTGGTTTGATAATGTTTTATTGAGGAGTTCTATATCTATATTCATATGGGATATTGAACTTATGAATTTTCATCCTTATTATGGTTTTATTTGGTTTTGTATCAGAGTAATGCTGCTCACACAGAATGAATTAGCAAGTGTTTCTGTCTTTTTAATTTTCTGAAAGAGTTTTGTAAGTATTGCTTTTATTTCTTCTTAAATGTTTGGTGGAAATCCCACCAAAATTAATTCAGGACTTAATTTTGTTGTCACCTATTATGTTAGTGATTCATTCTTTTTACTTGTTATGGGTCTGTTGAGATTTTCTATTTCTTCCTGAGTTACTTTAGGTAAATAGTGTATTTCAAGAATCTATTCATTTCTTCAAGGTTATCTAATTTGCTGGTGTACAATTTTTCATACCATTTCAGTTTTTACAATCCATTTAATTTTTTTAAGGTTAGTAGTCATGTCACCACTTTCGTGTTTCATCTCATTTATACATATTCTCACTCTTTTTCTTAGTGATGGACAGAGAAGCCTGGCATGCTGCAGTCCATGGGGTCGCAAAGAGTCGGACATGACTGAGTGACTGAACTGAACTGATGAAGTTGAACTGAACTGATGGAAACTGTATTCTAAATTGATTGAGGAATCTCCATAGCATTTTCCATACTTGGCTGCACAATTTCCATTCCCAACAACGTGTATGAAGGTTCCTTTTCACTATAACATTATCAACATTTGTTATGTCTGACCTTTTTAATAATAGCTATTCTAACAGACATGAGGCAATATCTCACGGTTCTGATTTTCATTTCAGTAATAATTATTCACGCTAAAAATCTTTTCATGCATCTATGTCTTTGTTGGGAAAATGTCTTCTGTATGTCTCCTTTGGGAATATGTCTATACATTTCCTCTGCTTTGTTGATGATTTCCTCTGATAGGCAGACTATTTAGTTTGATGTAGTCCCATTTGTTTGTTTCTGTTTTGTTGCCTTGCCTGAGGAGACATATTCAGAAAGATAATGCTGAGACTGATGTCAAAGGGCATACTGTTCACTTTCATCTAGGAGTTCTATTTTTCCAGTCCTTACATTCAAGGCTTACATACAATTGATTTCCAGTTTCAGTCTGGTTTCATTTTTTCACCATGTGATCGTCCAGTTTCCCCAACACCATTTATTGAAAACAAGACTGCTTTTCCATTGTATGTTCTTTGCTCCTTTATCATAAATAATTGTCCATATATGAGGGTTTCTGCAAATACTATGGTGTTTTCATTAACATAGTTTCATAATACACTTTGAAATCAGTGAGTGTTATACCTCCCAGCTAGATCTTTCTCTCAGGATTGCTTTGGCTATCTGGGGTAATCTGTGGTTCCACATAAATTTTACAATGTTTTTGTTCTGTTTCCGTGAAAAATGTCCTTAAGATTCTGATGGGAATTGTACTGAATTTATAGACTACTTTAAATAATATGGACATTTAAACAATGTTAATTTTTCCAATCTATGAGCAAGAAATATCTTTCCATTTATTTGTGCCTTCTTCAACTTCTTGCAACAGGGTATACTTTTCAGAGTGCAGGTATTTCACCTTATTAAATTTATTGCTGGGTGTTTTATTCTTTTGGGGCTTCCCTTGTGGCTCAGCTGGTAAAGAATTCTCCTACAAAGCAAGAGACCTGGGTTGGGAAGATCCCCTGGAGAAGAGAAAGGCTACCCACTCCAATATTCTGGCCTGGAGAATTCCATGGACTGTATAGTCCATGGGGCACCAAAGAATCAAAACATGACTGAGCGACTTTCACTTATTCTTTTTTGATACAACAGTAAATGGGACAGTTTTCTCTACTTCTCTGACAGTTCATTATTAATGTACAGAAATTCAACAGATTTCTGCATATTAATTTTGTATCCCGAAACTTTACTGAATTCATCTCTTACTTATAAAAGTTTTTTGGTGAACTAGGGCTTCATGATCTGTGGTTGATGAAAGTGCTGTGTTAAGTATGCTATTATTATTCTATTGTCATTTCCCTTTATGTGTGTTAATATTTGCTTTATATACTTAGGTGCTTCTATATCAAATTCATAAATGTTAACAAGTAAAATATCCTATTCTTGTGCTGATCCCTTTATCATACTATACTGTCCTTGTTTGTCTCCTGTTAAAGACTTTGCTTTAAAGATTTTTTCTGATATGATTATTGCTATCCACCCTTTTCCTAATATTTCGTTTTCCATAAAATATTTTTCCCATCCCCTCATTTTCAACATCTATGTGTCTTTAGCTCTGAAGTGAGTCTCATGTAAGCACATATATATGGGTCTTGTTTTTACCCAATTAGCCACCCTAACGGAGAAGGCAATGGTACCCCACTGGAGCCTAGTAGGCTGAAGTCCATGGGATCGTGAAGAGTCGGACACAACTGAGGGACTTCACTTTCACTTTTCACTTTCATGCACTGGAGAAGGAAACAGCAACCCACTCCAGTGTTCTTGCCTAGAGAATCCCATGGACGAGGGAGTCTGGTGGGCTGCCATCTATGGGGTCACACAGAGTCAGACATGACTGAAGCAACTTAGCAGCAGCAGCAGCAGCCACCCTAATGTCTTTTGATTGGAGCATTTAGTACATTGACATTTTAGGTAATTATTGATAGGTATGTACTTACTGCCATTTTATTACTTATTTTTTGATTATTTTTGTCAGTCTTCCCTGTTTCTTTTTCATATTTTAGTTTCTTTTTGGTTCTTGATTTCTTTTTGTGGTATGCTTGTTTCCATTTCTCTCACTGACAGTAACACAATAATAATAGGAAACTTTAAGACTC
>SJYA01003264.1:515379-527252 GCA_006410615.1 Neotragus moschatus
CACAACAACCCAAAACCTGTGGGACACTATAAAAGCAGTGCTAAGAGGAAAGTTCATAGCAATACAGGCATACCTCAAGAAACAAGAAAAAAGTCAAATAAATAACCTAACTCTACACCTAAAGCAACTAGAAAAGGAAGAAATGAAGAACCCCAGATCTAGTAGAAGGAAAGAAATCATAAAAATTAGGGCAGAAATAAATGCAAAAGAAACAAAAGAGGCCATAGCAAAAATCAACAAAGCCAAAAGCTGGTTCTTTGAAAGGATAAATAAAATTATAAAAAAAAAAAAAAAAGTGAATCCTACAACCCAGTCAAACCTTCAGATGATTCCAATCTCATCAGACTTCCTGGCTCCAATATTCTCAGAACTGCTGTGCCAGAACTATTAGCTAAACTACACGCAAAGTTCTCACACCTACAAACTACAAGGAAATTAATGCTTGTTGTTTTAAGCCATCATATTTTGAGGCAATGTTTTCTTTTTCTTCTGGTCGCTCCAGACGGTTTGCAGGGTCTTAGTACCCTGACCAGGGACTGAACCTAGACCCCTGGCAATGAAAGTGTGGAGTCCTAATTGCTGGACCACTGGGGCAATTTTTTACACAACAGTAGATAAATCAACAACATACCTGTATTGAAAACAAAAGTATTAAAATTTTAAAAGCAATTCTGAAAAATATACTAGATGATAATCCTTTCCAATGGTAACCAAAAAAAGATATTTGTAGAACAGGTCGAAGAGTATTCAAAAGGATTCAAGATATAGACAGCTTCTCTGTTAAAACTCTGAAATGATCTCTATAGAAAAGGAGACATTTATAAGCTGAGTGTCAATTTCTAGCATAAAACTCTGGTTTTCTGAGCTTGAGGAAAAATGTGTGACCACAAGGTGGCAGTAACATACAGTGAGCTTTATTTGCATGCTACTTTAATAGACTTGTATGAACGATGGGGTATGTGGAAGTTATTCAGAGCTTGAGATCTTCCAGAGGCCCACCAATCAGAAGGATAATAGGGCAAAAGAACTCACAGAAAAAAAGGGGAATGGGAGAAGGGACTTATTGTCCAGATGGTAGCACTCAACAGCAAGATGGGGCATCTGGTTCAGAGAGCTCTGAAGGGCATTAGTGGCTCGGGCTTCATTCATACTACCAGGGTTTACCTTATTCGTGGCCAACAGATTTGTTAAGTGCAGTTTTTCAAAGTATACAAATCAGGCAAGCCCTAAAAGGCTAAGAAATATTCTTATAAGGTCATATTTAAAGCAACTGTATAAAATGTATTATTCGTAAAATGTGTTAATAACTGAGTTAAACACTGGTGGGCTTTCATGCTAGTTATTCCGGCCTGCTATGAAGGAAAAAATGTAAGGCCAATGTACTGGGACTAACTTTGGCTTATGTATATAACAGCATACCCTACCACTTTGTATGTAGACAATCTTGGTAAGTTGTTTAATAGAAAATGTCACTGAATAGAAACTAACCTTTTTCCATTTTAGGTCACAGGGATTCTTCCTTGGGTTCTCTATAGGCTAAATAAGGATTAAACTCTGACCTTGGAAAAATACTTGAAAGATAGGTTATTTACAGACAACCAACTAAGTTTCCCTTTAAATCTTGTATTTGTTTTCTATTCCTGACTAAAATTACCATGAACGTAAAAGCTTTAAATAATACACATGTCTTTGATTATGTTATCTGTGTGCCAAAGATCTAGGACACCTTAGCTGCCTCCACTTAAGAGTAATCAACTAGACTGTAATCAACGTGTTGGCTAGGCTGTATTCACATATGAAGGAATAGTTAAGAAAAGAATATACTTCCAAGTTCATTCAGGTTGTTGACAGAATTCACCTTCTTGTGGCTATATAACCAAAGTTCCAGACATTTTACTGGCTGCCAGCAGGAAGCTGGTGCACACAGTATCTGTTTCCCATGTGTCTCCCCAACATACTTGCTTACATTTTCAAAACAGTAATGAGTTTCTTCCTGTAGTCTGATAAGACAGTTTTATATAAAATTATATAATCATAGAAGTGATTTTGGATCATATAATATAACCTAATCAAGCCAATGACATTCCATCACCTTTGCCATTGTTTACAATTTGCTACTGGTTAGAAGTCAAGGTACTGTGTGCATACAAGGGGAGCGGAATAAACAAAGACATGAACACTGGTAGATAAGAAATCATTAGGGGTTACCTTATGGTTTGTCTGCTACAAGTTTTTTTTTTTTTTTTTTTTTAATGGAATAAGAGGGGCTGTTACTTACATATGATATCTCCCAGGGCTTCCCTGGTGGTTCAGATGGTAAAGAATCCACCTTCAATGCAGGAGACCTAGGTTTGATGCCTGGGTTGGAAAGATCCCCTGGAGGAGGGCATGGCAACCCACTCCAGTATTCTTGCTTGGAGAATCCCCATGGACAGAGAAGCATGGTTTAAGAAGATACTCAACTACTATCAATTTTATATACATATATGTATGTGTATATATGTGTGTATATATATATACACGCACACACATATANCCCAGGGCTTCCCTGGTGGTTCAGATGGTAAAGAATCCACCTTCAATGCAGGAGACCTAGGTTTGATGCCTGGGTTGGAAAGATCCCCTGGAGGAGGGCATGGCAACCCACTCCAGTATTCTTGCTTGGAGAATCCCCATGGACAGAGAAGCATGGTTTAAGAAGATACTCAACTACTATCAATTTTATATACATATATGTATGTGTATATATGTGTGTATATATATATACACGCACACACATATATACATTTGAGCCTCTGTTGTTATATGGGCTTCCCAGGTGGCCAAGTGGTAAAGAAGACATCTGTCATTGTAAGAGATATAAGATATAAGCCCATAAGAGATGGGCTCAATCCCTGGGTCAGAAAGATCCCCTGGAGTAGAAAATGGCAACCCATTCCAATATTCTTGCCTGGGAAATCCCATGGACAGAAGAGCTTGGCAAGCCACAGTTCATGGGGTTGCAATGAGTCAGACACGACTGAGCAGTTGAGTACATACATAGACAGTTGTTACATATGACATGTATTCCTGGGAGAGGCCAGTGTGAGTTCAAGCCCTTGCAAGTGACTGAACCATACAAAATGGATGCTGAGGAAGCAAAATTACACAGTAGTTTAAATGTTCAACAACATATAAAACTAATCCTCACAGTAGTCAACTTCATAATATTATATCTCGTTCTTTCTACATTTTAAAAAATACGCCGATAAAAGGAATATAGAGAAATATGAAAGTTTGGGGGAACCAAATAAAAAAATGTGTAACAGAATATAATTTATAAAGTGTTTGAAAATACAGGATTATGTCATTATGTCATCATAATGAATTCAATTAAATATGTTTTATATCTATATGATACCTTGCACTGAATCATTTTTAAAAAATTAAGATCTCACAGTTGCTAAATGAATTTGACTAATGGAAAACTGATATTCAGAGGAGCCTCAAGTTGAAGAATAAGTTCTGCACAAAGGTTTTTTGTAATGTATTTTTGGTCACTTATTTCAACAGTCAATCATACAAAAATAACTGAAATTATTTAGTAGGTAGATAGTGTACTAACTGCTTGGATCAAGTTTGGAATATTGTTAATTATACAGATAAAAATTGGCATCCTTACTATTGATGAGTCTTCAAATCCATAATGTATGTTTCTCAAATTAATTGTTTTTTAGATTTCCTTCCCATTTATGTCACCACAGAGCTCTGAGTAGAGTTTTCTGTGCAATACTCTAGATTCACATTAGTTATCTATTTTACATTTAGTAGTGTATATATGTCAATCTCAATTTCCAAATTCATCCTAGACCACCTCCTCACTATTTCCCACCTTGGAAAACATGTCAGTTTTCTACATCTGTGACCCTTACTTCTGCTATGAAAATAAGTTCATCTGTACCATTTTTCTAGATTTCACATATAAGTGATATTATACAATATTTGTCTTTCTCTTTCTGATTTACTTCACTCTAACAGACAATCTCTAGGTCTACGCAAATGCCAATACTTTGTTTTTTTCTTTTTTTACAGCTGAGTAATGTTCCATTGTATATATGTACCACTTCTTCTTTATCTACTCCCCTGCTGATGGAAATTTAGGTTGCTTTCATTTCCTGGCTATTGTAAATAGTGTTGTAATAAACACTGGAGTACAAGTATCCTTTAGAATTATGGTTTTCTCCAGATATATGCCAAGGAGTGGATTGCTGGGTCATACGGTAGCTCCATTTTTAGCTTCTTAAGAAACTTCCATACTGTTCTACATAGTGGCTATACAAATTTACATTCCCACCAACAGTATAGGAGAGTTTCCTTTTCTCCACAAGCTCCCTAGCATCTATTGTTTATAGATTTTATGACAGCTATTCTGACTGGTGTGAGGTCATATACCTCTCACTATAGTTTTGATTTGTATTTCTCTACTAACTAGTAATGCTGGGTGATGATTTCCTCCACCAAAATTTATAAGTTGAAAGATTATTTAAAAGCAAATCTTAATTGATTCATAAATATGGGTTTATTCAAATTATATACTTTGAGGGAGGTTATACTAGTTGGTGTCATAATATCTTTAAATGTCTTCACAATTTGTAATAATGTCACTTATTTTATTCGTGATATTGATAATTTTATCATCTCTTTTTTCTTTGAGATTATAGAAGGTAGCTTATCAAATTGATTGATTTTAAAAAGGTTTGCTTACCCTCACTAACACCAATGGACACATCACATACACTGAAAACTAAGCTTTTTTGTGTTTCTACATGAAACACAAGCCTTAAATGTCACATCAGACCTTATAGATTTAATTGTGATATAAATCCTGTGACTTATAGGACACTCCATCCAAAAGCAGAAGAATACACTTTCTTCTCAAGTAAACATGAGACATTCTCCAGGGACTACAACCTGGACCACAAATCAAGCATCAGTAACTTAAGAAAAGGAAATCATATTAAGTAGCTTTTCAAACCACAATATATGAAATTAGAAATCAATTATGGGGAGGGGGATGTAAAAAACACAAACACATGGAAGGTAAACAATATGTTTCTAAATGACCAATGGCTCACTGAAGAAATAACAGAGGAAATCAAAAATACCAGAGATGAATGACAACAAAAGCACAATGATGCAAAACCTATGGGATCCAGCAAAAATTATAAGAGGGAAGTTTATAGCAATATAATTGTACCTCGGCAAACAAGAAAAATCAAATAAATAGCTTAACCTTATACCTAAAGCAACAACAAAAAAGAACAAACAAAACTGAAATTTAGCAAAAGCAGACAATTCAGAGCAGAAATAAATGAAGTGGAAATGAAGAAAACAATAGCAAAAATCAATGAAAAATGAAAGCTAATTTTTTGAGAAGATAAAATTGATAAATCTTTAGCCAGACTCATCAAGAAAAAAGGAGAGGACTCAAATCAATAAAATTAACAAAGAAAAAGAAGTTACAACTGACACCACAGAAATACTACAAGAAACTATACGCCAATAAAACAGACAACCTAGAAGAAATGGACGAATTCATTGAAAGGTAAAATTCACAGAAAAGCAGGGAATGCCTTTAAAGGAAAGCTGGGCAGCCACGCTGAGTCGCACAATGGGTGGGGCCACCACTGTAGCCTCTCTCCCCTCACACACCACAACCAGCAGCTGAGCAGCAGTGAAAGTGAAAGTCAATTGCATCTGACTCTTTTTGACCCCATGGACTATATAGTCCATGGAATTCTCTAGGCCAGAATACTGGAGTTGGTAGTCTTTCCCTTCTCCAGGGGATCTTCCCAACACAGGGATCGAACCCAGGTTCCCTGCATTGCAGGAGGATTCTTTACCAGGGAAGGCCAAGAGAAAGATGCTAAAAAAGGTGGCCCTTGAGTGCCTGATGCACTGAGCAATAGACAAGGACCAGCCAGGGAAGCTCTTTGAGCATCAGCTGCCAGAGGCTAGAAAAGAATCCTAATGGAGCCATACCTCCTGCACCTGTGACCACCAACTTCCCTATGCTTCTGATGCCACTGGGGTCCCTACAATCCAAGCAGCTCTGTAACCTTCACACCCAGAACTCACTGGGTCAACCCAAGCTTTCCACAGCAGCATCCAGAGGAAACTCCTATGAATAGCTCATGTGTAGAGGTGGGAATAAAACTATAATTGAGCTCCAGAAGCAGAGTCTAGGGTAGAAAATCGAAAACTTTTCCATCAGCTGCACAAGCTTCAGACTAAATCCACACAATCAACTGTGTAGACTGTGTCTGAAGAATATATAAAAAGACAATGAGTGTCTCCACAAAAAAAAACATTCTAGCTCTGTCACCTATGGACATCGGAGGCAAGCACACATGGGAGGGAGTAGGATCAGATTAGAGTCCAAGCCGTAACCACAAGAACCACAGCAGGTCCAGAGACCAAGCCTCCTCAGCACTGAAGGTCTTCCTAGGGAGGCAGAGATAGGCTGTGGCTCACAAAGGGGGCAAGGACACTAACAGTTGAGATCCTAGGAAAACATTTATTATTTTTTGTTTGGATTCATTGTTGTTGATTCTAGATTTCTTTTTCTTTCATTTTTACTCCCTTCATTTCTCTTGGTTGTGTGATTATTTTTATTATGATTATTTCTACTTAGAGTCTTGGGAAATTTTTTTTTCTAATCACACTTTTATTTCCTTAATATATTTCTCTGTCTACTTTGGCCTTCTGCTGTTCTATGTATTTGGGGGTGTTCTCTATTTGTTGTAGCTTTTCTTTAATATATATGGATCTTTTTTATATACTTCTACTTAACATTGCTTTTTTATTTTTTTCACCATTTTTGTTTAAGTGTTTTGTTTTACTTGCTTTATTCCTCACTTGGCACTTGGTTTTCGTTTCATGTTCTATTTTGTGTTTCAGTTTTGTTTTAATTGGTTGATATCATGTTTAGTTTCTTTTGTTCTCTGGGTCACTCTCTTGTACTTTTTTCTTCTTTGGTCTTTTTTCTTTGTTTCTATGTGCATTATGTTCCTTTCTTTCTGTTTCTGTTTGTCTGATTTTGCTTTTACCATTTGTCTGGGCTTCATTTTTTGTTTCTTGTACTGGGTTTATTGTTCATTTGTTCTAATCCCCTTTGCTGATATAACAAATGGCTCATGCAGTCTTGGTACCCTGACCAGAAGTCGGGCCTGACTGTCTGGAGTTGGAGTGCCCAGTTCAGGATGCTAGTGCCAGAGTAATCCTGACCTCAGAGATTATTAATCATGAGAACTTCCACAAAGGCTTCCATCTGAATCAAAGACCTGGAACCACAAAACTGACTGCAGCACCCAGGGCTGGACACCTCCCAGAAACAACAAGCAAGAGAGTAATATAAAACCAATCATGAACAGACAGGCTGCCACAGACACCACAATATTCACCACCTCACAAAGTCCTGCCCATCAGAGGTGGGGGGAAACTCACCTTCACCCACCAGAACTTAGGAACAAGTACCTCCCACCACAAAACCTACACAAGCAACTAGATGAACCTCACCCACCAGAAGCAGAGACCAAAAGTAAGAAAAAATATGAACCTATAGTCTGAAGAAAGGAGAACTCAAACACAGTAACTTAGACAAAATGAAAATACACAGAAATATCATGCAGATAAAGGAATAAGGTAAAACCTCACAAGCCCAAATAAAAAAGATGAAATAAACAAACTACTTGAAAAAGAATTCAGAGTAATGATAGCAAAGATGATTCAAAATCACAAAAACAGAATGGAGAAAATGAAAGAATCATTTAACACATTTAACGAGGACCCAGAAGAAATGAGAAACAAGCAAACAGTAATGAACAACTCAATTACTAGAATTAAAAACATTCTAGAAGAAATCAATACCAGAATAACTGAGGCAGAAGAATGGATAAGTAAGCTGGAAGACAGAATGGTGGAAAAAAACTGCTGAAGAGCAGAATAAAAAAAACAGAATAGAAAGAATTGAGGATAGTCTCAGAAACCTCTGGAAGAATATTTAATGCAACAACATTCTAATTATTGGGGTCTCAGAAGAAGAATCAAGAGAGACAGGATCTGAGAAAACATTTGAAAAGATTATAGTCAAAAACTTCCCTAAGATAGGAAAAGAAATAATCAATCAAGTCCAAGAAGCACAGAGAGACCCTTACAGAATAAACCCAAGGAGAGAAACACTGAGATACATTTTAATCACACTAACAAAAATTGAACACAATGAAAACATATTCAAAACAGCAAGGAAAAAGCAACAAGTAACATAAGTAACATATAAGGGAATCCTCATAATGTTGAGAGCAGATCTCTCAGGAGAAACTCTGCAGGCCAGAAGGGAGTGACAGGATACATTTAAAGTACTGAAAAGGAAAACCTACAATCAAGTTTACTCTATCCAGCAAGGATCTAATTCAAAATCAATGAAGAAATGAAAAGCCTCACAGATAAGCAAAATTTAACAGAACTCAGCACCAACAAACCAGCTTTACAACAAATGCTAAAGGTACCTCTCTAGGCAGGAAACACAAGAGAAAAAAAGACCTGCAGAAACAACCAAATCCAAAACAATTAAGGAAAATTAACAATTTTGTTAATTAACAATTAACAAAAACTTATTAATATTTATTAATAAATATTTAAGTTTTTGACTTAAAATATAAATAGATCAAACATTCCATCCAAAAGTCACAGACTGGCTGAATGAATATAAAAACAAGACCAGTATATATGCTGTCTTCAAGAGACATAGACTTAAAGTGAGGGGATAGAAAAAACATTCAATGCTAATGGAAATCAGAAGAAAGCCAAAGGAGCAATTCTAAAATAAGACAAAACAGACTGCACAATGAAGAATATTACAAGAGACCAAAAATGACACCACATAATGATGAACAGATCAATTCAAAAAGAAGACATAAAAATTCTGAATACTGATGCAAAGAAGAGCATCTCAAAATATAATACTAAAACTCATAAAAGGGGAAATTAACTGTAACACAATAATAGTAGGGGACTTTAATACCCAACTTACACTAATGGACAGATGATCCACACAGAAAATCAGTAAGAAATTCAGTGGTGTTAGTGGTAAAGAATTGCCTGACATACGAAATTTGCCTGATATATGGATTCGCCATACATATGAACAGACATACAGACCAAGGGAACAGAATAGAGAGCCTTGAAATAAATCCACATACCTACTGTCAATTAATCTGTGACAAAGGAGGCAAGAATATAAAATGGGAAAAACTCTCTTCACTAAGTGGTGTTGGGAAAGTTAAACAGCCGCATGTAAAGCAATGAAGTCAGAACACAACTTCTCACCACACACAAAAATAAACTCAAAAGGGCTTAAAGACTAAAACATAAGGCAGGACACTATAAAAGTCCTCAAAGACAACATAGGCAAAACACTGTCAAACAAATCATACCAATGTTTTCTTAGGTGAATCTCCCAGGAAAAACAAACAAAAAAAGGGGAGGGTACTTAATCAAACTTACTGGAAAAAAAGGGGGGAGGGTACTTAATCAAATTTACTAGGAAAGACTAGAGATTTCTTCAAGAAAATCAGAGATACCAAGGGAACATTTCATGAAAAGATGGGCACAATAAAGGACAGAAATGGCATGGACCTAATAGAAGCAGAAGATATTAAGAAGAGGTGGCACGAATACCCAGAAGAACTATACAAAAACATCTTCATGACCCAGATAACCATGATGGTGTGATCACTCACCTACAACCAGACATTGTGGAATGTGATGTTAAGTGGGTCTTCGTAAGCATCACTATGAACATAGCTAGTGGAGGTGATGAAATTCCAGTTGAGCTATTTCAAATCCTGAAAGATGATGCTGTGAAAGTGCTGCACTCAATATGCCAGCAAATTTGGAGAACTCAGCAGTGGCCACAGGACTGGAAAAGGTCAGTTTTCATTCCAATCCCAAAGAAAGACAATGCCAAAGAATGCTCAAACTACCACACAATTGCATTCATCTCACGCACTAGCAAAGTAATGCTCAAACTTCTCTGAGCCAGGCTTCAACATTAAGTGAACCATGAACTTTCAGATTTCAAGTTGGACTTAGAAAAGCAGAGGAAAAAGAGATCAAATTGCCAACATTCGTTGGATCATTGAAAAAGCAAGAGTGTTCCAGAAAAACATCTATTTCTGCTTTATTGACTATGTCAAAGCCTTTGACTGTGTGGATCACAAGAAACAGTGGAAAATTCTGAAAGAGATGGGAATACCAGACCACCTGGCCTGCCTCCTGAGAAGTCTGTATGCAGGTAAAGAAGCAACAGTTAGAACCAGACATGGAACAGCACACAGGTTCCAAATTGGAAAAGGAGTATGTCAAGGCTGTATATTGTCACCCTGATTANAATTCTGAAAGAGATGGGAATACCAGACCACCTGGCCTGCCTCCTGAGAAGTCTGTATGCAGGTCAAGAAGCAACAGTAAGAACCGGACATAGAACAAACGACAGGTTCCAAATCAGGAAAGGAGTATGTCAAGGCTGTGTACTGTCACCCTGATTATTTAACTTATATGCAGAGTACATCATGAAAAACGCTGGGCTCGATGAAGCACAAGCTGGAATCAAGATTTCTGGAAGAAATATCAATAATCTCAGATATGCAGATGATACCACCGTTATGGCAAGAAGTGAAGAAGAAAATAAAGAGACTCTTGATGAAAGTGAAAGAGAGTGAAAAAGTTGGCTTAAAGCTCAACATTCAGAAAACTAAGATCATGGCATCCAGTCCCTTCACTTCATGGTAAATAGACGGGGAAACAGTGGAAACAGTGGCTGAATTTATTTTTTGTGGTTCCAAAATCACTGTAGATGGTGACTNGCATAGCATTGTACACAAAACATAGAATGTACTCAATAAAAGTGTTAAATAAAAATAAAAAAAATAAAATAAAATAAAATTTATGCCTGTTTAATTGATCCAGAAACTAGTATAAAAAAGACTGATTCATCCAATTATCCTTCAATTAAAACTTTTTAAAAAAAACCATCTTTCATCCAGTAAATTGATTTTAGACACTAGTCAAAAACAGGCTGAGTATATTTCTGAAAATCAATTTCTGGGTTTTTTTCTTTTTCTTTCATTGATATATGTCTCTTTTCCTCTACCAAAACCATGCAGACTTGATAAATGATAGAAGTTTAATGATATAAAATCAGGTAGAGAACTGTTGCTGGGAATGAAATTGGTATTGTCCCCATGGAAAACTATATGGAGGTTTCTTATGATCCAGCAATCCACACCTGGGCACACAGTCAGAAAAAACATAAACTATAATTCGAAAAGATACATGCACACCAATGTTCATAACGGCACTATTTAAAATAGGTAAGACATGGAACCAAACTAAATGTCCACTAATAGATGAATGGATAAAGAAGATGTGGCATATATATATATATATATGGAATATTAGTGAACCACAAAAAATGAAATGACATTTGTAACAACTTAATAAGTGAAGTCAGACAAAGAAAGATAAATATCATATGATATCACTTATATGTGGAATCTTTCTTAAAGATGATACAAATTACCTTATTTGCAAAACAGTAATAGACTCAGAAAACTACGTTACAGAAATAAACACAAAATTGTAAAGCAGTTTTCCTCCAATTAAAAAAAAGAAAAAACTAAGTTATGGTTACCAAAAGGGAAAGGAGGGAGGAGTAAGTTTGGAGTTCGGGATTAAAATATACACACTACTATATAGAAAACAGATGACCAACAAGGACCTACTAGATAGCACAGGGAACTGTACTCAGTCTCTTACAATAACCTGTAATGGAG
>SJYA01003264.1:527308-554305 GCA_006410615.1 Neotragus moschatus
AAGATTAATTGTAAATCTGGGATTAACAAAAACAAACTACTATATATAAAATTATCAACACTCTACTGTATAGCATAGGGAACTATATTCAATATTTTATAATAACCAATAAAGGAAAACAATTTTTAGAAAACCATAAATACACACATATACACACAAGCTATAAACCTGAATCACTATAAACAACTATACTTCAATCTAATAAAATTTTAAAATCAGGTAGAGAGGTAATGCTCACTGTATAATTCTTTCAATAAATTGTTTATTCTACTTACATTGTCTCTCCTATTAAAGGACATCTTAAATGCTTCCAAATTTGGTCATTAATGAATTAAGCTGCTAAAAGTATACATGAGGAAGTGTTCATGGGGACATAATTTTACAATTCCTATGGGTAAATACCAATAACCACAATTGGAGTATTGTGTGGTAATGGTATGCTTACTTTTGTAAGAAATGACTGAACCATCTTCAAAAGTGGCTTTACACTGTGCATTCCCACCAGCAATGTACAATTCCTGTTACTCCAGGCCCTCACCAGAGTGTAGTTTTTAAGTGTTCTGATTTTCATCATTCTAATACATGTACAGTGGCTTTTTATGTTCATTTGCATTTTCCTGATAACATATTTCCCACCTGTATATTTTCTTTGGTGAGATGTATGTTAGTTCTTCTATTTACTGTTTAATCAGATTGCATTCTTACTATTGAGCCTTTATTAGAGTTTTTGTGCAACCTGGATGACAGTTTTTACCAGATGTTTCTTTTGCAAATATTTTCTACCAGTCTCTGGCTGATCTTCCTATTCTCTTAACATTATCTTTTGCAAAGCACAACTTTTTTTTTTTAACTTTTTATTTTATACTGGGAAATACCCAATTAACAATACTCTGATAGTTTCAGGTGAACAGCTAAAGGGTTCAGCCATAGGTACACACGTATCCATTCTCCCTCATAGTCTTCCCTAGTGTCTCAGACGGTAAAGAGTGTGCCTGCAATGCGGGAGACCCAGGTTCAATCCCCGGGTCAGGAAGATCTCCTGAAGAAGGGAATGGCAACCCACGCCAGTATTCTTGCCTGGAAAATCCCATGGACAAAGGAGTTTGGTGGGCCACAATCCATGGGGTCACAGTGTCAGACATGATTGAGCGACTAGCATACCTTCTCTCTCAAACTCACCTCCCATCCAGGCTGCCACATAACACTGAGCAGAGTTCCATATGCTATACAGTAGGTTCATGTTGGTTATCCATTTTGAATATAGCAACAACATTTTAAGTTTAATGAAATCCAGCTTTTAACTATATATTTCATGAACTGTGCCTTTGGTGTTGCACCAAAAATACACTCACTGCCAAATCAAAGATCATTTAGGTTTTCTGCTAGATGACATAACTGAGTGACTAGCACGTACTGTTTAGCACAGGGAACTCTATTCAATATATTGTAAAATCCTACAAGGAAAAGGGATCTTAAAAATATACATTTATTCAGTTATACATGCTGCTGCTAAGTCACTTCAGTCGTGTCCAATTCTGTGTGGCCCCATAGACGGCAGCCCACCAGGCTCCCCCGTCCCTGAGATTCTCCAGGCAAGAATACTGGAGTGGGTTGCCATTTCCTTCTCCAATGCATGAAAGTGAAAAGTGAAAGAGAAGTCGCTCAGTCGTGTCCGACTCTTAGCAACCTCATGGGCTGCAGCCTACCAGACTCCTCCGTCCATGGGATTTTCCAGGCAAGAGTACTGGAGTCGGGTGCCATTGCCTTCTCCGCAGTTATACATATGTATGTATATATTTATGTATAACCATATCACTGTGCTATACACCTAAAACTAACACAACATTGCAAATCAACTACTTTTCAAGTATAAAAAACAAAACAGAAATAAACCCATGCACTTACGGTCAATTAATCTGCAACAAAAAGGGGCAAGAACATAAAACAAAGACAGTCTCTTCAATAAGTGATGCTGGAAAAACTGGATAGCTACAAGTAAAAGAATGAAATTAGGGACTTTCATTGTGGTTCAATGGTCAAGAATATGCCTTTCAATGCAGGTTCAATCCATGGTTGGAAAACTAAGATCCCGCACGCCAAGGGGTAACTAAGCTTGCCCCAACTACTGAGCTCCTGTACTCTCAAGCCCGCAAGCCACAACTAGAAAGCCCACATGCCACAACTAAGACTGAATGCAGCCAAATAAAGAAGGAATGAACTTAGAACATTCTTGAACAACACAGACAAAAATGAACTCAAAATAGATTAAAGACCTAAGTATAAGAGTGGAAACCACAAAATTCCTAATGGAAAACACAAGCAGAACAGTCTGAAATAAATCAACAGTAGGAAGAGTTTACTGGATCTCCTATCCAAAATCAAAGGATATAAAAGCAGAAATAAACAAATGGGATCTAATTAAATTAAAATCCTTTTGTACAGCAAAGGAAACTATTAATAAAATGAAAAGATAACCTAGAGACTGGGAGAAAATATTTGCAAATTATATGATGCATAAGAAGTTAATAATTAGTATGTATAAACAGTTCACACAATTCAACACAAAACAACCTGATTTTAAAATGGGCAGAAGAACTGAACAACCATTTTCCAAGGAGGAAATGCAGATGAGCAACAGACATGAAAGGATGCTTAACATTGCAAATCATCAGGGAAGTGCAACAAAATGCTTCAATGTGCTGAAACTCCAACACATCACAACCACAATGAGATATCACCTCACACCTTTCAGAACGGCTATCATCAAAAGTCTAAATAACAAACACTGGTAAGGATGTGGAGAAAAGAGAACCCTAGCACACTGTTGATGCAAATGTAAACTAGGGCAGCCACTATGGAGAACAACATGGTGTTTTCTTAAAATACTAAAAAATTAGAGTCACTATATCCCACTCCTAGGCATATATCCAGAGAAATCTCTAATTTGAAAAGATACATATTCACCCAGTGTTCCTGGCAGCAGTATTCCCAATAGTGAGACATGAATGCAGCTTGTTCCCATGGACAGATGTACAGATAATGTGGTACATATATAAAATAGAATACTACACAGAAAAACAAATGAAATAATGCAATTTGCAGCAACATGCATGGACCTAGAGATGAACATACTAAGTAAACTCAGACAAAGACAAATATAATGCTTATATGTGGAATGTAAAAAATTATACAAAATACCGTATTCCAAAACAGTAATAGACTGACACAGAAAAGAAAACTTATTAAGAATACCAAAGGGGAAAGGGAGAAAGAAGGATCAATCAGAAGTTTGGGATTAAAATATACACTAATATACACACTTTATTGAGCCCATCTTTGCAAAAAAATGTTCCTTTAGTGTCTCTAATTATCTTGAAGACATCTCTAGTCTTTCCCATTCTATTGTTTTCCTCTATTTCTTTGCATTTGATCACTGAGGAAGGCTTTCTTATCTCTCCTTGCTATTCTTTGAAACTCTGCATTCAAATGTGTATATCTTTCCTTGTCTCCTTTGTTTTTCACTTCCGTTCTTTTCAGAGCTATTTGTAAGGCCTCCTCAGACAGCCATTTTGCTTTTTTGCATTTCTTTTTCTTGGGGATGGTCTTGATTCCTGTCTCCTGTTCAATGTCACAAACCTCTGTCCATAGTTCATCATGCACTGTCAGATCTAGTCCCTTAAATCTATTTCTCACTTCCACTATATAGTCATTAGGGATGCAGAAATGGTAGGCACCTAAGAAAAACAGAAGATATTAAGAAAAGGTGACAAGAATACACAGAACTGTACAAAAAAAACTCTTCAAGACCCAGATAATCACGATGGTGTGATCACTCACCAAGAGCCAGACATCATGGAATCTGAAGTCAAGTGGAACTTAGGAAGCATAGCTACGAACAAAGCAAGTGGAAGTGATGGAATTCCAGTGGAGCTATTGCAAATCCTGAAAGATGATGCTGTGAAAGTGCTACACTCAATGTGCCAGCAAATTTGGACAACTCAGCAGAGGCCACAGGACGGGAAAAGGTCAGTTTTCATTCCAATCCCAAAGAAAGGCAATGCCAAAGAATGATCAAACTACTGCTCAATTGCACTCATCTCACATGCTGGTTAAGTAATACTCAAAATTCTTCAAGCCAGGCTTCAGCAATATGTGAACCATGAACTTCCTGATGTTCAAGCTGGTTTTACAAAAGGCAGAGGAACCAGAGATCAAACTGCCAACATTGGCTGGATCATCGAAAAAGCAAGAGAGCGCCACAGAAACATCTATTTCTGCTTTATTGACTNAGGGAGGCCTGGCATGCTGCGATTCATGGGGTCGCAAAGAGTTGGACACGACTGAGTGACTGAACTGGACTGAAGTGAAATTTAAAAAACAAAACAAATGAACAAATATAACAATACAGAAATATAAATACAGAGAACAGATGGTTGCCAGAGGGGAATAAATGGGCAGAAGAGGGAGATAGATGAGGGTAAGTTTAAAAGGGGCAAACTTTCAGCTGCAAGACAAATGAGTCATAGCTATGAAATGTACAGTGTGGGAAATATAGCCAGTAATTATATAATAGCTTTGAATGGTGACAGATGCTAAGTAAACTTATCATGATGATCATTTTGAAATATAGAGAAATATGAAATCAGTATGTTTGTTGTATAACAGGAACTAACAGTATTACGGGTGAATTATACTTCAAAATAAACTAACTCATCCAAAAAGACACCAAATTTATGGCTACCAGAGATTGGCAGGATGGTTTGGGGGGACTGGATGAAGGCAATAAAAAGGTATGATAAATAAGTACTTATATAAGATAAATAAGTTCTAGGGATGCATGGTACAACAAAATAAATTAACAGTGATATATGATATACATAGAAACTCTTAAGAGTAAACCAATCCTGAGTCCTCATCACAAGAAAAAATTTTATTTCTTTAATTTTGCATCTATATGAAGTATGGATAGTCACCAAATTCATTGTAGTAATCATTTCATGATGCATGTAAGTCTAATCATTATGCTGTATGCCTTAAACTTATACAGTACTATATGTCCATTATATCTCAATAAAACTGAAAGAAAAATATAGAAAAAAATAAAATGAAAAATATTGGTAAATTAAAAAGTTACAAATAATTTCATAAACTGCTGCTAGGTAGGGAGAGGTGAACTGATTGGAAAGGAGCACAAGGAAACTTTCATAGGTGATGGAAAAGAAACACTTATGAATCTTTAGGGATACAAAATTTGCCACCCCAAAATGTTTCTCTTTGGCATGAGGATTAATTTTGGCTGATTATTTATAAACAACAGAAGACTCTGGAAGACTTTCTTCATACCTATCCTGAACCTACCTAAAGAATACAGATTAAGGGCCTGTTCCTGGAATAGAGCTACCACCAGAAATATCTGCAAATAATATGGACTAGCTGTGATGGGAGGAAATTCAGCAAGACCTAGAGATCAAGAGTCTACTCCCTGTCAGGTTGTCTGCATTTACATACCAAATGTTTGCTTTTCCATTTCCATGTGAATTGCCTTCCTTCCCTGTGAGGTCCCAAACCACTACCCCCAACAACCTCTTTTGTCTTTAGCTAAAGATGGTATTCAAAGTGAAGGCTTCAGTCATTTTGACCAGTTACTCAATATTCCTGGCTCTGTCTCAAGTACACATATTCTTGAACTTTTGTTTGATTTTCTCCTGTTATTCTCCTATAAATTAATCATTTCAATTTAATTATTAGGCCAGAAGAATCTATAAGGTTAGAGAAAATTTTCTTCCCAACATTTTAATATATGTAAACTATACTTGAAAGTTTTAAAGTGAGATTATATGAGCTTTTATTTTTTTTCAATCTTACTTTACTTGTTTTAAAAAAGAAGAGGTATCACACTGCCTGACTTCAAGGATTATTATAAATTTGAGGACACTTGGACATCTTTATGACATTGAGTCTTCAGGTCCATGAACATCTTATTTTCCATTTACTTAGGTCTCCTTTAATTTCTTTCAGCAATACTCTGTAGTTTTAGTGTACATGTCTCTCACTTCTTTTGTTAAATTAATCACTATTTTTTCTGTTATTGTTCATGGTAATGTTTTTATATTCAAATTTCTAGTTATTTGTTGCTACTACAGAAAAATATAATTGATTTTTGTGCATTGATCTTGTAGACTACAACCTTACTGGTCTCAACTATTCTAACAGCTTTAAAAAAGATTCCATCAAATTTTCTTCATAGATCATTATGTCATCTGCAAATAAAAAGTTTGAATTTTCCTTTTCAAAAAAAAAATAAAAAAGAAGAGAAATAAAATGACACTGAAGGACTTGCTGAATTTCAGATGCTGTTTCAAAATGACATCTTAAAGTCTTTTTGGATGAAAAAGCATTAGTGTGTAAAACATATTTTTATCACATATTAAAGTTTTCAACTACAAATTGGCACTTGCTATCTACAAGGATTAAATCACGTGCTGCTGCAGCTGCTGGCTTTCAACACCCTCTGAAAGGAGTTCAGTGTGGAGAGCAGAAATGAGGACAGGACTGAGCTACTGAACTGAACTGTGCTGGTTGCGGGGCGGGGATAAGGGTGTGGAGAGTGGTAGGACAGGTCTTCAGATAGGTATTTTCAGGAGCCAATTTTATGAGCCCAATTCTTGTATCTCCTAATATCTAGAAAAGCACTAAATTCCTTCATGGTGACACAACTGTTCCTTGTGACTAATGAAAGCTTCACGAGACTAGCAGAAATCTAGAAAAACATGTACTAGATAGCATGTACTCACCCTTCACCAAAATCACATATATACTGTCTGTCCCCTGACCTCTTCCCTCTCCCAGAGCAGTCTCTCAGAGTTCCTTGAGGTGCTGTCTCCTGGGCTGCAGTCCTCATTCTACTCCAAATAAAACTTAACTCACAACTCACACATTCTGCATTTTTTTAAGTCTACAAAGTACTGACGCCATAGAGTGAAGAATGAGGATAATTACTTCCACAACTCCTCACAAATGGACAAATTTCTGTGGCTCATGAATTTCTGTTTTCTTTTATAACACATGTTGTTGTACAATCTTAACTCCCTCAGTTTTTCCTCTATTTACCATGGATTCAATGTTTACCACCAGCTCTTTATAACAATTAATTCTATTCCTATTTTTGACCAAAAAACCAACAGTCAATCTATGAAGGAAAAGGAAAATTTTATTCAAGTCAAATTGAGGAGTATAACCCAGTAATAGCCTCTCAGAAAGCTCAGAGAACAGTTCCACACATAAGAGGTCAAAACTTTTGGAACAGAAATGTGTACTTTAAATGACATACATAGTTTGCACAATTCAGATCTCTAAGTGGTGGACATTGTGACTCCACACAAGATTAAGAAGGAATGTTATCTTTTAAAGAGTTGCCTGGTTAATGCTAGGAGAATGTTGCTCCTTATGATGGAACAGGTATTTCTACTGATAGAGAGCTTTGGTCGATGCGTTATGCAGATACACAATGCACAGTAGACAGGAGAGAGGAGGCCAGACAGCAGAGAAGACGTTTTAGTTTTAAATATTCCTTGACTCACCTTAAAATATGAATTTTTTAAATTTTTATTTACTTCTTGATTGACTATATTTCACTATTAAATACCTTTTCCAAGAAAGGTTCATGGATGCTAATTTCATGAATAATTTTATATTTGATTATTTCTATTGCCTTAATACTTGAAAGACAGCTTTTCTCTTTTGAATGATACGGTAACAAATTTGGTGACATTTTTAAAGATGAATTCCAGTCACTATGGTGAACTTAAGAGTTCTATGGGAAACTGCCCTTCACACAACTCAAAGTAGAAAGTGAAAGTGAAAACGCTCAGTCCTGTCTGATTCTTTGCGACCCCATGGACTGTAGTCCATCGAATTCTCCAGGGCAGAATACTAGAGTGGGTAGCTTTTTCCTTCTCCAGAGGATCTTCCCAACCCAGGGATCTATGTCTCCTGCAGTGTAGGCAAATTTCTACTCAGAGTAGAAATGCTGGATAAAACAGAACATACTGATAAAAGATCAAAGAGAAAAAAATAAATTCCTCAGATACCAGAAACAAAGACAGAACTCAAAGCCACTGATGTGAAGTCTAGGTAAGAAGTGTAGTCTCCAGAAAGTAGAAGAGCTTGGGGCAAAGTTTCCTGAGTGGAAGGTCTTACGGGTCAGACAGTAACAATTCACAGTTCCACAGCCAACATATGAAAGTACCCAGCTCTTACCATTGCCAGTACTAGTTGTCTATTTAGTTTTATTCCAGTCTAGCAGGTAAGAAGTATTGCACCTAAAATGTAATTTGCATTTCCTTCAGTATATTTTCTATACTTATTATTGATTTGGACAGGCACTTCCATGGAATTATCTACTCATATCTTTTACCCATTAATCAACTATTTTTCTTGCAAACTCTTTGAAACAGCAGAGATAGAAACCCTTTACCTTTTGTGTGCAACACAAATTAGTTTTCTTTCAAATTCTGTTTAAGGTGTACTTTACCATAAAAGTTATTTTGGAACTTAAATTTATCTTTTAAAAGGATTCAAATTCTGCTTTAGCTGGGGTCTGTAATTTTCACAAGTGAAAAAAGCTGAATTTTCAGATATATTAAAAAATTCAAAGTCTTCATATCTTCATTAACTCTTCTACTTCATGTACACATAGCCTAATCTTAACAAGTTTAATATCAACAATCATCCGGATTGGACCCTCTCCTCAATTTTCTCCAAGTTTGTTTTTTCTTCTTGGCTCAATTTGCTAGAAACCAAGGACCTTGGGGAAGACAAAGTAGACTTCTGACTAAAGAATATTACCTAAAATAGATGAAGGTCATCTCATAATGATAAAAGGGTTAAGAAAGACTTAACAATGACAAAAGCCTCAAAACAAATTAAGCAAAAATTAACAAAACCTCAAGAAGAAATGGACTGACTGCAATTATGTAGAGATTTCAATATATTTTTCTCTATAATTGATACAAAAAGTGGATATAAAATAAGTAAACATATAGATTGAACAACTCAATCAACTAACTTGACCTGGCTGATATTTCTGCAATGCTTCAGCCAACAGCAGAATACACATCCTTTTTTGAGTACATACTGAGCATTTCTAAGATAGATCATAATCAAGACTATAAAACAAAATTTAAAAAAATGCAAATAACATAAAGTATATTCTTTGACTATAATAGAGTTAAAATAGGTAATAATCCAGAAAGATCTCTGGAATATCTCCCAAATATATGCAAGCTAAACAGCATACTCATGGATCAAAGAAGAAATCAATGCAGAAATTAGAAGTAGTTTAAATATAATAAAAATTAAAGGAAATCAAAATTTATGGGGTGTAAGCAAAGATGTACATAGGAGAAAATAGCATAAAACCTCTATATGAAGTCTTAACTCAGTGACCTGACCTTAAGAAACTATCAAAAGGGCAAATTAACCTAAAGGTAAGTAGGAGGCAAAATTCAGCATAAAAACAAACAAAAAATCAATGAAATTGATAATATAACATAATAAAGAAAATCAATGAAACCAAAATGTAGATCTTTGAGAAGATCAATGAAATTAATAAACCTCTGGCCAGGCTGATTAGAAAGCAGAGAAAATGAGAGAAAGCAGGACAGCATTACCACAAATGAGAAAAGTGACATCACCCTATTATATACATATAAAAAAATGATAAGTGAATTGTAAGAACAAGTTCTTGTCAATAAACTCAATGACTGAGATGAATGGTCATATTCTTTAAAACATGCACACTATCAAAGCTCACGCAAATATAAGTATATAACCTAAAGATATACATTAAATGTTAAAAATATTCCCCAAAAGAAAACATCAGGCTTAGATTAATTCACTGGTGAATTCTACCAAATATGTAAGGATGAAATAATATGGATTCTACAAACATTATTTCAGAAAATTAAAGAGGTATTTCATCCCAACTCATTTTAATGAATTAGGCCACAATCATGTTGATACTAAAGCCTCACAAAGACATAAGAAAAATACAAAGAAATCTCCCTCAAGAAAGTAAATGCAACAATTAACAAAATTTGAGTAAATCTAATCTAACAACATCTTGACAAAGTAAGGTTTATCCCAGAAACTCAGACATGTTTCATAATTCAAAGATCAATGTAGTTAAATATATTGAATTCCAAAAGAAAAACCACGTAATCATCTCAATGAACATAAAAATAGCACTTGACTAAATTCCAAGCCCATACAATACTTTAAAACTCAAAAATCTAACAATGAAAAGAAACTGATTTAACCTAATAAAGGATATCTACACAACAAAAACCTACAGCTACTAATATCCTTAAGGTGAAAGACTAAATGCTTTCTCCTAAAGGGAATAAGACAAAAATGCCCATTCCTACCACTTCTATTCAATACTGTATTGGAAGTTCTAGGCAGTAAATAAAGGGGAAAAACTAAAGAAAATTAGATTAGAAAAGAAGAAGTAAAACTGTACTTATCTTCAAGTGAAATAATCTTATAAGTAGAAAGTCCTAAGGAATCCATAATAAAACAAAAAACTAACAAAATAGATTAGGAAGCAATAGATTACAGGATTTAAACCCCCAAATCAATTGTATTTCTATACTACAGTAAGTCATCCAAAAATGAAATTGAGAGCTCTGTTCTGAATAGCATCAAAAAACAAACGGAAAGATTTATACCTAAAAGCTACAAAACATTGCTTGGAAAAAGTGAAGGATATATATAAATGGAAAGAAAGTTATGAAAATCTATGTTTGGATTAGAACACTCTCATCAAACTGATCTACAAAGTCAATACAATCTATGTCAAAATCCCAACAGGCTTTTTTTCTTTCTTTTGTAGAAAATAGCAAATGATCCTAAATGCAAAGAATACAGAATACCTGAAACAATTTTGAAAAACAACAAAACTATTAGGTCTTTCATCACAGTTTTTTTTTTTTTTTTGGCTACACCCCAAGGCATGTAGGACTTAGTTCCCCGAGCAGGGATGGAACTCTTACCCCTGCATTGGAAGCATGAAGTCTTAACCACCACTGGACCATCAGGGAAGTCCCTAACTACCAGATTTTGAAACGTTACCTTAAACTTACAGTAAACAAGACAGTGCAACATTGATAAAAGATTAGATACAGAAAATAAGTGATATAATTGGGCTTGATCAAAATTAAAAATCTTAGTGTTATGGATAAACACTATAGAAAATGAAAAGACAAGCTACATACTGGGAGAAAATAGTTGAAAATCTTATTTTTGCTAACTTTGTGTTCAAATTCTATAGATACAATAAGAAAAAAATTAGAAATGGAGAAAAGGTTTAAATGTTATTCCTTCAAATACATATGAATGAGCAATACGCAAATGAAATGATGCTCAACCTCATTAAGCTTAATGAAATGCAAAATAAAACCACAACAAAATACCAGTTCACACAAACTAAAATGAGTATTATAAAAAACACAGGCAATAACAAGTGATGATGAGAATGTGGAGAAATGTGAACTTTCATACATTGTAGGTGGGAATGTAAAATAGTATAGGCACTTTGGAAAACAGTTTGCAGTTTCATTAAAAGCTAAATAAATATGACCCAGATAATCTACTCCAAAAAAATTTACACAAGAGAAATGAAAATATACAAGAAGATGTACATCCATGTTCACAGCAACATTTATTAACAGACAAAATGAAAAACAAAAAGGGAAAACAAATGAAATTTGTCAAGTGTCAAATGGAAAAAAAACAAAAATGTAGTGTATTTGTAAACTGAATAATATTCAGCTCTAAAAAAGGAATATGTGATATGCTACCACAAGGATCAACCTCAAAAAGATTTTGAGAATTCCCAGGCAGTCCAGTGGTTAGGACTCAGTGCTTTCATGGCCTTGGTCCCAGGTTTAATCCCTGGAGGAATTAAGGTCCTGTAAGTCTTGCTGCATGGCTAAAAAAAAAAAACAAAAGAAAAAAAGACTTTAATAAGTGAAGAGGGGGGTCAAACTACATAAACATTATATAATTTCATTAATATGAAATATCCAGAAAAGGCTCATTTTAGATAGATCAGTGGTAGCCTGGGGCTGAGGACAGAACAGGACTGAATACAGACAGGCTTGAAGGAATTTTTGGAAATAGTGAAATGTCCTAAAACTGGATTGTGGTAACAGCTGCACATTGTACACAATGTAATGAAAATAAGTGAATTGTGCACACACAGTGAATAATTTTTTGGTATGATATTATATCTCAATAACACTTAAAAAGAACCAAATTGAAAAATGTTTAACTAAAAAAAAAATCACCTACAACAAAAAAAAATTCACTTAAGATCTCAATAGCAGAATGGAGACAGGGAAAAATAGTCACTGAATTCGAAGACAGAAATTGCCCAATCTGAATAACAGAACAACAACAACAAAGAGCTGAAGCAAAACAGAGACTCAGGCTCGTTGGGGCAATATAAAAAATTCTGGTATACAAGTCTTCAGGTACCAGAACAAGAAAAACAATATGCTGCAGGAAAAAAATATTTGTAGGAGCCAAAAATTTCCCAAATTTGATTGAAAGATAAATATATATATATTCAATCAACTCAGCAAGCCCAAACAAGATAAGCTGAAAGAAAAATCATTCAAAAATATTAGTCAAACTGCTAAAAAAAAAAAAAGAAAAGAAAGAAAAATAAAGAAAAAACCTGCAAGCAGTTACAAAAATCAACACTTTTCCTATGGGGAAACAATGATTCTAAACAACTGCAAATTTCTTATGAGAAACAATGGAGGAGATAGATGGTAGAAAAGTATCTTTATTTAAAGTGCTGAAAGAATAGATAATGGTTTCCTTACCTAATATCTCCTTATTCAATAAAAACGTCCTCCAGGAATTATTCCTAGGTGAAATGAACACATTCTTAAAATGCAGGAAAATGAAGAAAATTCATTTCAAACAGCATTGAGATGAAATGATAGAGTTCTTTAGTCTTGAAGGTAAATAATGACCAGAGAGAACTAGGATCTTTAAGAATAAAGGAAGAACAACAGAACAGTGACTAAATGACCATTTTTCTTTTCCTAAATAAGTTCTTTAAAATATATAAGACTCTAAAATATGAAAGGAATCATAATACAGTCTGGTGGGCTTTCAAAACACTTAAAAGGAAATCAGTCCTGAATATTCATTGGAAGGACCAATGCTGAAGCTGAAACTCCAAGAATTTTGCCACCTGATTCGAAGAATTGACTCATTTGAAAACACCCTGATGCTGGGAAAGATTGAAGGCAGGAAGAGAAGGGGATGGCAGAGGATGAGATGGTTGGATGGCATCACCGACTCAATGGACATGAGTTTGAGTAAACTCTGGGAGTTGGTGATGGACAGGGAGGCCTGGCGTGCTACAGTCCATGGGGTTGCAAAGGGTCGGTAATGACTGAGTGACTGAACTGAACTGAACTGAAGACACATGGCAACTACTTTTTAAAAAATGAGGAAGTTTAAAGAGCTCTAAGTGTGTGTTTTACCTGAAGTGGTAAAATATTAAATCTATACAAACTGTTAGGTGATTACTAGGTCTGTATATTGTAATCTCTACAGCAACAACAACAACAAAATAAGTTGAAGAGATGCAACCAAAAGTTTTAAAAAAGAACATTAAGTTTTGAAGTGAAGTTGCTCAGTCTTGTCCATGGAATACTAAAAAAAAGTTGAAATAATGTAAATGAAACAATATCAACAAACAAAAGTAACAAAGATGACAAAGCTCAGATACATTAGAAACAGTATCACTATGTTCCTTAAGAGAAGAAAAAAAGCTTGACAACTGCAAATTAATGATTTTCTTGACCTTAAAGTTAAGCCACTGTGGCAAAGAGTTATGAAGAAATTTAGAGAAGAGAAAGTGCCTACATGGAATGATAGAATCTGAGCAACTGATTACTGGAATAATGCCACAGAAAGTCATATAAAAGCAGGTAGGAATATTATACTAAAAATTATAATCAATTGTTAATGGCCAAATGCAGGGCCCCTCAAGGTTTCAAAAACAGATGTCAGGCTGTACTGGCCTGCAGTCTTTATCAACAGGTGGCCCCAGATAAGATCAAAGAGACAGATTCCATTTGTGCTGTATGGGGAAGAGGGAGAAGCAACTATGTGTGAAATCCTGCAGGAGGTATCTCTTCTATCTCTCTTACAAAAAAAAAAAAAAAAATCCTTAATCTCAAAGTAAGCTCACCAAAACCTGTGGCCTGAAGCACTGGATAGAGTAACAGAGGGCAGACCAAAATTAATACCAGGCCCAACTCCCCTAAGTAACAAAAGCCTAAATGCACAATGTGGGGAAACCCAGTGGTGGAAACCAACTACATCTGGGTAAGGGAGAAAAAAACCAAACCTTTAGCCCTAGGGAGGTACATGAATACAAGTTGCAAGCAGCATTAAATATGAAGGTGCAAGAAAACTTGTATAGGCTATATTCTAAGACCCAGAATAAAAGAGCCAGTTTAAAATTAAAATAATATACAGGGGGAAACTGAAGAGGAAAGACCCTCTCTGGGAAGAAGTGCAATGGGGGAAATCCAAAGCCAAGCAGCGACAGAGAAACAAGTTATCATTATATGGTTAAAATCTCTAGTGCACTGAGATAACATAGTAACAAGCTTCAAAAAAGGCCCAATTCTCACTGCTGCTGCTGCTACTAAGTTGCTTCAGTCGTGTCCAACTCTGTGCGACCCCACAGACGGCAGCCCANAAAGCCAAGCAGCGACAGAGAAACAAGTTATCATTATATGGTTAAAATCTCTAGTGCACTGAGATAACATAGTAACAAGCTTCAAAAAAGGCCCAATTCTCACTGCTGCTGCTGCTACTAAGTTGCTTCAGTCGTGTCCAACTCTGTGCGACCCCACAGACGGCAGCCCATCAAGCTCCCCTGTCCCTGGGATTCTCCAGGCAAGAACACTGGAGTGGGTTGCCATTTCCTTCTCTAATGCATGAAAGTGAAAAGTGAAAGTGAAGTCGCTCAGTCGTGTCCAACGGCAACAGACAAGATCACATAAGTAATATCAGAAGAGAGGCAGAAACTATAAGAAGCAATCAAATAAAAATGGTAGAAATTAAAAACACATTAACAGAAATGAAGAATGCCTTTAATGGGCTCATAATTATATTCGACACAAATGAATAATCAGGAAACTAGAACACAGGTTGACAGAAACTATCCACAGTAAAATACAAAACTAAGAGGAAAAAAAAAAAAAAACATTCAGGACAAAACTACAGAGACAGTAAAAAGATCAGTAGATTGCCAGACGTTAGGGGATGTAGTACAGAGGATTTTTTTAGGGCAGAGATTCTGATTAATAGTTTAATTTTGAGTATACTATCATTATCAATTGGTGCAAACCCACAGAATGTACAACAGCAAGACTGAACCCTAATGTAAACTGGACTTAGAGGATGATGGGTTAATGTAGGTTCATTGGTTGTAGCAGAAGTACCACTGTGGTGGGGAATGTTGATAATGAGAATGGCATTACATATGTGAGGGAAGGGAATATATGGGAAATCTCTGTACCATCCTTTCAACTTTACTATGAACCTAAAATGCCACTAAAAGAGCAAATTCTGTTTTTTTAAAAAATGACTTTAACTCAAATCCATACAAAGAAATAAACAGGGCCAGAAAAGTTTAACTATATAGGTAAAAATAAATGATAGAATATAATGCTTTACTCTTTAATTCTAAAATGATTTAAAAGAGAACTGGATAGATAGACACTTTTCTGGCAGTCCAGTGGCTAAGACTTCATGTTCCCAATGCAGGGGGCAAAGGTTCAATCCCTGGTCAGGGAACTGAGATCCTGAATGCTGCACAGTGCGACCAAAAATAAAAATATAAAACAGAGAGAGAGAACTGCATAAAAGATACAAGGATAAAACAACTATAAAACAGTACTTTTGGGTTATAACATGTAAAGACCTTATTTGCATGGCAATAGCACAAAGAAGAAAGGAAGCAAAAAAAAAAGGAAGATTTCACACAGTATTGAACATGAGTTAGTATTAACCTGAAGTAGATGGTTTCAAGTTAATCTGCATATTATAATGTCTTGAGCAAAATTTAAAAGTACACTAAAAGTAAGGTTTCCTATCGCCAGCAATTGGCACGTATAGGTTTTAAAATTTTTTAATCATTCTACTATGGGAATAGGGATAACATTTTTTAAATTGAATTCCACTAACTGAAAATCAGCACCTTTTCATTGGCCCATTTGCCATCTCTGTACTTTCTTTGCTGAAGTGTATGTTCAGATCTTCTGCCCAATTTTGTCTTGTTTTCTTATTGTTGAGTTTTAAGTTGTTGTTGTTTAGCTGCTCAGTCGTGTCCGACTCTTTGCGACCCCATGGACTGGAGCCAGCCAAGTTCCTCTGTTCATGGGATACTTCAGGCAAGAATACTGGAGTGTATTTTAAGAGTTGTCAGTATATTAAAGTCCTTTATCAGACAGGGGTTTTGCAAAATGTTCTCCTGGGTGTGTTACCGACTCTTTGCAACTGCATGAACTGTAGTCAATCAGGCTCCTCTGTCCATGGGATTTCCCAGGAAAGAATACTGGAGTGGGTTGCCATTTCCTTCTCCAGGGGATCTTCCCAACCTTGGGACTGAACCTGGGTCTCCTGCATTGCAGGTAGATTCTTTACCATCTGAGCCACCAGGGAAGCCCCAAAATGTTCTCCTAGTCTGTGGCTTTGTCTTTTCATTCACTTGACAGTGTTTTGTCAGAGCATTTTTTTTGGCTGCACCCCACGGCTTATGGGATCTTAGCTCCCCAACTAGGGATTGATTGAATCCAGACCACCTGCACTGGAAGCATGGAGTCCCAACCACTGAACCACCAGGGAATTTCCAGAGCAAATATTTTTAATTTTATTTAAGCCCTACTTATCAATTTCTTTTTTGATGTCGTATCTAAAGCTCATCAGTTCAGTTCAGTCACTCAGTCATGTCCGACTCTTTGTAACCCCATGAAATACAGCATGCCAGGCCTCGCTGTCCATCACCAATTCCCAGAGTTCACTCAAACTCATGTCCATTGAGTCGGTGATGCCATCCAGCCATCTCATCCTCTGTCATCCCCTTTTCCTCCTGCCCCCAATCCCTCTCAGCATCAGAGTCTTTTCCAATGAGTCAACTCTTAGCATGAGGTGGCCAAAGTACTGAGTTTCAGCTTTAGCATCATTCATTCCAAAGAACACCCAGGGCTGATCTCCTTTAGAATGGACTGGTAAACTCATCACCAAACCCCAAATCACATGTTCTCCTGTATTTTCTTTCAGGAGTCTTACACTTTTTCACTTTCTGCCTAGGTGTATGTTCCATTTTCAGTTCATTTCTGTAAAAGGGTGAGGGTCTCAAAGTAGGTTCACTTTTTAACCTGAGGATATACAATTATTCCAGTACTTGTTGATAAGACTATCCTTTTACCATTTTACAGCTTTTCTGCCTTTCTCAAAGATTAGTTTGCTATAGTGTATGGATTATTTCTGAGCCATCTATTCTATTCTATTGATGCATATGCCTATCCTCTTATTAGCTATATGCTGCTTTCATAACTACAGCTTTATACATACAGTAAGTTTTTAAACCAAGTGGTATCGAAACCAACTTTGTGCTTCTTCTACACTGTTACCTGTTATAGATAATTAGCCTTTCCATAAAAGGTTTAGTCAACTTATCAACAAAATATTTTGGTGGAATCTTGATGCAAATTACATTGACTCTATATAGCTCATGGTAGAAAAATTTGACATTTTAACAATATTGAGTTTTCCAAACCATGAACAAGAGGTATCTCTCCATTTATTTAGATCTTATTTGATCTCTTTCCTTAGTATTTTCTGGTTTTTCATCAACAGATCCTGTACATATTGTTAGATTTATGGTTTTTCCAGTAGTCATGTATGGATGTGAGAGTTGGACTGTGAAGAAGGCTGAGCACCAAAGAATTGATGCTTTTGAACTGTGGTGTTGGAGAAGACTCTTGAGAGTCCCTTGGACTGCAAGGAAATCCAACCAGTCTATTCTGAAAGAGATCAGCCCCGGGATTTCTTTGGAAGGAATGATGCTAAAGCTGAAACTCCAGTACTTTGGCCACCTCATGCGAAGAGTTGACTCATTGGAAAAGACTCTGATGCTGGGAGGGATTGGGGGCAGGAGGAGAAGGGGACGACCAAGAATGAGATGGCTGGATGGCATCACTGACTCAATGGCCGTGAGTCTGAGTGAACTCCAGGAGTTGGTGATGGACAGGGAGGCCTGATGTGCTGCGATTCATGGGGTCGCAAAGAGTCAGAAACGACTGAGCGGCTGAACTGAACTGAACTGAACTGAAGGCTTTTGGTTAAGTTCTTGAGAAATCAAAAGTTAATATGTGGATTTTCAACTGCCTGAAGGATTGGTGCCCCTAACCCTTGCACTGTTCGAGGGTCAACTTTACTTGGAAATCACTTATCTGCTACAAGCCTAATATCCAAATTATATCAAAAGTTATAATAACTCAATAATGAGAAGGGAAACAATCCACTTAAAAACTTGACAAAATATTTAAACAGACATTCCATCAAAAAAAGATATATAAAAGGCTAATAAAAACATGGAAGGAATTCTCTGGTAGTCCAGTGGTTAGGACTCCTCACTTTCACTGCCAAGGGCACAGATTCAGTCCCTAGTCAGGGAACTAAGACTTAGCAAGCAGCAGGGTGGAGCAAAATTTAAAAAAAGGAAATATTCCATAATTCATTAGTCGTTAAGAAAATGCAAATTGAAAGCACAATGAGATGCAATTTTACTACAACAGAATGCAGTAACACATGTAGAGAAAAAAATGTAAAAATCATTAACCATACTACACTGCTGGTGGGAATATAATATTAAGGCTAATTTGAAAAAGAGTTTGGAAATTCCTTAAAAAGTTAAATTATCCAATATGATCCTAAAATTCATACATAAGAGAAGTGAAAATATCCACACAAAGATCTCCATGTGAATGCTCACAGAAGCATAATCTATAATAGCCAATAAAACAGAAACAATCTAAACTCACAAGTGTTTAATGCAGAAGCAAAAATTGGTATACTCATACAACTGAATTGTATTTACAAACAAGTGAAATGTTGATATATATAAAAACACAGATGAATTTTTAAATAAATAATCTATGTAAAAAAAAATCAAATACAAAGACTACATATTATTCCAATTGTATAAAAGGTCCACAAAAGGCAAATCTACAGAAGCAAAAGTAGATTAGTGTTTGCCAGTAGTTAGAGGTAGGAACAGAAATTAAATTTAAACTAATATGAGGAATGCTACTGGGATGGTGAAAATGTTATAAAAAGGAATTAGGGTAATGCTTGCAGAACTCATTAAATTTAATAAAAATATTTAATTGTATACTTTAAATGATCAAATTAAATGGTATGTAAGTTTTATGTCAAAAAAAAAGTCAATTTTAAAAATTGGAATGGTATAACACCAAAAGAAAGATGGACATTGTCATATGGATAGCCAAGCCATGTGTATCTATTTACTCTAATTATCTGACTTAAAAGGCGGCTCACATGGTAAAGAATCTGCCTGCAGTCTGGGAGACCTGGATTCGATCCCTGGATTAGGAAGATCCTCTAGAGGAGGGCATGGCAACCCACTCCAGTATTCTTGCTTGGAGAATCCCCATGGACAGAGAAGCCTTACAGGCGATAGTTCACAGGGTCGCAAAGAGTCGGACATGACTGAGCAATTGAGCACACACACAAAAACCCAACCACCAACTTACTGGTGGATTTATGGAAAGATAAAGGAATGACATCTCTCAAAAGATATAATAACTCCACATGCATATGCACCTAAAAAGATTTTTAAAGTACAGGAGACAATAAAGGATAGATGTAAAAGGAAAAAAAAAATTCAAAAGTATTTTGACATTTCAATATTGCTCTCTCTCGAAGATCCCCTGTGCCACAATTAAGCCCTAATGCAACCAACATTGCTCTCTCAAAAGTTAATACAGTCAGAAAACCAGAAAAAATATGGAAGGCCTGAAGAAAACTATCAACCAACTTGATATAATTATAGAACACAAAAAACAACACAGCAAAATACATATTCTTCTAAAATACATATGTTTAATACTGATAAAGCCAGATCATGTTCTGATCTATGAAACAAATCTCACTGAATTAAAAAAATACTAATATAAAGGGTATTCTAGAATATAAAATCAATCTAGAAATCAACAACAGAGACACATCTGGAAAATTCCCAAATAAATAGAAATTAAACAACAAATGTCTAAATAACAGAGATCAAAGAGAAAATCTCTAGGAAAATTAAAACTGAAGACACTGAACTAAAAGACAATGAAAATATAATACATAAAAACCTGTGGGATGTGGCTAAAGCAGTGCTAATAGAAAGGGGCTTCCCTGATAGTTCAGTTAATAAAATATCCATCTGGAATGCAGGAGACCCCAGTTCAATTCCTGGGTTGGGAAGATCCCCTGGAGAAGGGAAAGGCTACCCACTCCAGTATTCTGGCCTGGAGAATTCCATGAACTGTTTAGTCCATGGGGTCGCAAAGAGTCAGACATGACTGAGTGATTTTCACTTCACTTCATTTCACTTCATAGCACTAAATACCTATACTGGAAAATAATAAAGACCTAAAATCAATAACCAAAGTTTGTATTAAAGAAACTAGAGAAAGAAGAGCAAATAAAGCAAGCAAAAGGAAGAAAATAGTAAAATTTAGAACAGATATAAAAACAAAAACACACACACACAAAAAAAAAAAATCAATAAAACCGAAAGTTGGTTCATTAAAAACCTTGAATAACACAGGTTTCAACTGCATGGCTCCACTTATACAAAGTTTTTTTCAGATTTCCCTAGTGGTCTAGTGGTTAAGAAGTGAAAGTGAAAGTCACTCAAAGAGTCATATCCAACTCTTTGCGACCCCATGGAATTCTCCAGGCCAGAACACTGGAGTGGGTAGCCCTTCCCTTCTCCAGGGGATCTTCCCAACCCAGGGATCAAATCCAGGTCTCCTGCATTGCCGGTGGATTCTTTACCAGCTGAGCCACAAGGGAAGCCCAAGAATACTGGAGTAGGTAGCCTATCCCTTCTCCAGTGGATCTTCCCCACCCAGGAATCAAACTGGGGTCTCCTGCACTGCAGGCAGATTCTTTACCAACTGAGCTATTGGGAAAGCTGACTCCACCAGTCAATTCAGGGAACACAGGTTAGATCCCTGATCCAGGAAGATTTCACATGCTGAGGCAACTAATTCCATGCCTTGCCACAACTACTGAGCTCATGTGCCACAATTTTACTAAAGTCTATGCACCCCTAGAGCCTGAGCACAACAAAAAAAGCCACAGCAATGAGAAGTCCACACATCACAACTAGAGTAGACTCTGCTCATCGCAACTAGACTAAGTCCACATGAAGTAACAAAGACCCAATGCAGCCAAAAATAAACAACAAATAAGTCTTTAGAAAGCAACAAAGTTGTTTTTCAATAGTAAATGCAACAATACTACATGATCTACAATTGACTGAATTCACAGATTCGCAGATATAGACAACTCGTCTATAAGTTATACATAGATTTTCAACTGCGCCCAGGGTTGGCTGACCAAAATAAACAAAAAGAAAGAAATCACAGAAGAGAAAGAAACTATAAATTATCAGTATTACAAATAATGCCAAAGACTTTATAAGGAAAATAAAGTAATACTACAAAAAATTCATTCTTATGAATTTGATAAATTACATGAAATGGAATAATTATTTGAAAGATGTAGACTACTAAAACTTGCTCAGGAAAATCTGAATAGCCCTATATCTTGTAAATAAATTGGACTGGGAAGTTAATAACCTACTAAAGGTGAAAAATCCAAGCCTAGATGGTTTCATTGGTGAATTCTACCTATCAAGGAAGAAATAACACCAATTCCACACAATCAATTCCATTAAAAAGAAAAGGAGTGAGCAGGATCCAAATATGAAGCCAATACTACTACCCTGTTCACAAATCCGGAGAGAAACATTATCAGAAAGTTACAAATCAATATCTCTAATGAACATAACAGATATAAAAACTATCACAAAATTTTAGCAGATCAAATCCAGTAGTATTAAAAAATATCACAATCAAGTAGTTTCATCTAAGGAATGTAAAGTTGGTTCAACATTCAAAAATCAATGAAATTCCATATCAACAATTTAAACAAAGAACATGAGGACTTCTGTAGTGCTCCAGTGGCTAGGACTCCATGCTTACAGTGCAGAGGGCCCAGGTTCCATCCCTGGTCAGGGAACTAGATCCCACATGCTGCAACTAAAGCTCACACACTGCAACTAAAGATCCTGCATGCTGCAAGTAAGACCTAGTGTAAAGAAACAAATATTTTAAAATAAATAAGAAAGATCATGCAGCTATCTCTATAAATTTAGAAAAAGAAACTTGAAAAATTCATACTTTCATGGTAAAACACTCACAAAACTATAAACAGAATGGGAAGTGCTTAACCAAATAAAGGGCATCTATATAAGACTTATAGCTAACAGATACAGGAAAGAAGTATGCCCTTCCTCTCTACCCTACTCAACATTGTATTGGAAGGTCTATCAGATCAATAAAGCAAGAAAAACAATTATATGACACACATGTTGAAAAATAAATTTTAAAGGCCTTTATTTTCTTTATCTGCAGAAAAAATGTGTCCATCTAGAAAATCTCAAATAATCTATTAAAAAAAAAAAAAAAACATGTCTTAGAACTAAAAAGTGAATTTAGCAAGGTTGAAGAAGATCAGGTCAATAAACAAAAGTCAATTATATTCCTATGTAGAGCTACAAATATTAGAAGTTTAAAATAAAGAAATAAAAAAACAAAAATAACACGATTTTATAATACCATCCAAAAACTGAAGTTCTTAATATAAATGTGTACAGCATCTGTACGCTATAAACAACAAAATATTAATGAAGTAATCAAACAAGATTTAGATAAATAGGGAGAAATACCATGTCTATGAATCAGAAGATTTAGTAAGGTATCAAATCTACCCAATCTCATCTATAGATTCAATGTCATCCCATTCAAAATCTCAGCAATCTTTTTGTAGATTTTTTTAAATGTATTTTTGCAGATAACAGTAGAACAATAAAATGGAAAGAGACCTCAAAGACACAGCACAAAGGGAAAATTTACCTAAAGGGTGACAATCGTTTAGGAAAACCAGAGGCTACTACCCTAGGTAAGCACCCCTGCTCACTAAGTAGGTGTGTCACTCAGAAAAGCAAGCCACTTCCTCTATCCTCAGCTCCAGATCAGCAGTGCAGAGGTTTTGCCAAGGGGTAGGAATAGGCTATAACAAAAGAGCACAGAGGTATCACCAAGGGGACCAAGTGAATTTGGAACGAACTGGGAAAAAGTTGAATCCAAAAAGTACTCTTAAAAAGAATCGAAATTTTGGTGGTAAGCAATTAAGAGGAGACTGGTAACTGCAGGAGAGCAACACACTGAAAGAACATCAGTTAAGTTTACCAGAGAGAACTAGGAAAAGAGATAGGTAAGAATAGCCCTTCTGAGGTCTGTACATATGCTCTCAGACTATAGTAAAATTAAACTATATTGATAACTAAAAGATAACTGAGAAATTCCCAAATACATGCATTTTAAATAACACACTTCTAAGTAGCACATGGATCAAGGAAGAAATCTCAAGAGAATTTAAAATAAATTTTGAGCTAAATGAAAATAAAAATACAATTTGTTAAAAGTTGTAGGATACAATGTAAGCAGTGCTTAAAGGGAAATTTATATATTGAATGCATATATTAGAAACAAATAAAAATCTAAAACCAAAAATTTAAGCTTCCACTTTAGGAAACTAGAAAAGAAGAACAAATTAAATCCAAATTAACCTTAAAAAAGAAGAACACAGCAGAAATGAAATTAAAAGTAGCAAACAGACAAAATCAATAAAACCTAAAGCTTATATTTTCAAAATAGCAAAAAAATCAATAAGCCTCCAGCAAAGATAACTATGAATTAAAAAAGAGAAGACACTAATTACTAGTATCAGAAATGAATGGGGGGTGGGCATCACTATAGATTCCATGGACATTAAGAAAATAAGAGAAAAGTATTGTTAGGGGAAGCACACTGATTGAAATCGCCTGCCCTGGCCAGGCACCATAGTAACTATTTGCATAACTTGTTTTATGACAGGAGGTTCTGGTAAGGAACATGGAACTAATAAGCCTCCACCAACTGGAAGAGTTTGGGAAAGGTCAAGAGGAGACACCACATGTCCAACCACCTCCCAGAATCCTTCTCTCTGGCATCCATCTTGGCTGAACAAGGCGTGCACCACCAGGAAGGACTCTGAGTCTGAATGATTGGCTAAAGACAACCCAGAAACAAATCCTACCACCATAAAAACCAAGACTGCAAGCCATATGACAAAACAGTTCTCCTGGATTCCCTTACCCTCCTGCTCTCCACCCAGGCGTCCTCTCCCAGTAAAATCTCTTTCTTTGTCAGCAGATCTGTCTCCTCGGACAATTCACTTCCGAGTGTTAGACAAGAGCCCAGTTTCGGGCCTTGGAAGGGGCCCCCCTTCCTGCAACAGTATGAATAATTATAACTATAAACTTGATAATCTAGATGAAACAGACCAATTTCTTAAAAGAAACAATCTGCCAAAACTGATACAAGAAAAAGACGATTTCATTAGGCCTATATCTATTAAAGAAATGGAATCAATAATTAATAGCCTTCCAAAACAGAAAGCACCAAGTTCAGATGAGTTCACTGGTGAACTTAATCAAACATTTAAGATATTTTACCAATTCTCTACAATTTCTTTCAGAAGATAGAAGCAGAGGCAATTTCCTCATTCTATGGAGGCCAACATTCTCCTAATACCAAAAACAAAGACATTACAAGAAAACCATACACCAATATCTCTCATTAATGTAGATACACAAATCCTCAACAAATTAGCATTCTGAATCCAACAAAATAAGACAAGAATTATACACCATAAGGGGCTTCCCTGGTGGCTCAGATGCTAAAAAAATCTGCTTGTAACGCAGGAGACCCAGAATCGATTCCCTGGTTGGGAAGATCCCCTGGAGAAGGGAATGGCTACTCACTCCAGTGTTCTTTCCTGTAGAATTTGATGGACAGAGGAGCCTGGCAGACTACAGTCCATGAGGTTGCAAAGAATTGGCCATTACTGAGTGACTAACACTTTCACTTTTTTCACATGCACCATAACAAAGTGGGGTTTATTCCAAATATGCAAGATTCAGTGTTAGAAAAATCAATGAATGTAAGCCACTGCATCAACAACTAAAGAAAAATCACATGATCATATCAATAGATAAAGCATCCAACAAAACCCAATATCCATTCATGATAAAAACTGAGCAAACTAGGAATATAGGACTTAATCAACTTGTTAAAGAGCATCTACAAAATAATAATAATAATAATAATACAGTTAATGGTGTGAAACTAGAATTTCCACAACAATCAACAAGAAGTCAAGGAAGGCCCCATTCACCATTCCTTTTCAGCACAGCACTGGTAGTTCTAATTAATGTAACAACAACAAAAAAAGATTTTTTAAAAAAGGAAGTAAAAGGAATACAGATTGGGAAGGAAGAAATATAACTTTGTTTGAAGATGACATGCCCAGCCATGTAGAAAATCCTAAAGAATTAACCCCCCAAAATTAAATAATTTTTAAAAACTTGGAACTAGTAAGTAATTACAGCAAGGTTGCAGGATAAAAGGTTAATATACAAAAGTCAATTGCCTTCTTATATACCAGCAATAAAGAAGTGGAATTTGAAGTTAAAAATACAATAATGTTTACATTTGCATCCCTCAAAATAAAGATATAAATCTAAATATGTATAAGATCTATATGAGGAAAACTACAAAATTCTGATAATAGAAATCAAATAACTAAATAAGCAGAGTTACATTTCATGTGTATGGAGAGGAAGAGTAAAAATCGTCAACATGTCAGTTCTTCCAAACTCAATGAATGTTACAGCAGGCAGGTAGCTAGGTATGAGCAGAGAAATGGGGGCAGGGGCCAGGTGGCAGGAAATCGTGCATCTTGTAAACCCCAGGGGTCCACAGACAGACAAAGAAAAGCAGGAACCTTCAGAATGACCGGAAATTGGATGATTAGGGTCCCAGTAGTAGACAAAAAAGGTGGGGAAAGGCAGTACTCTCCTGAGTCCAAATGCAAACTTTTTCTCATTGTTCTCCTATTTTGATACCGATACCATTAGCCTTACAGATAAGTACTCATCATGCACCAACACCATAATACTTTGGAAATAAGCTAAATGAGGGAAAAAATCCCTCCTGCCCTCAGGAAAATGGAGCTGGAATGAAAATTCCACCCCTTCATTTCTTTGCCCCTCATAACTCACTTGCCAAAGAGGCCAAGACCTGTCAGCCCACTCTGAGAACTTATTCATGCTTAAATCAACTTCTACTATACTTTCTCAAAATCTCTGCTGCTTCTCTGAATTCTTACTAGAGTAAGAAAGAACCTCAAATTTACTAGCAACAAACAGACTCAATCCAATCCAAATCAAAATTTCAGCAAATTATTTTGTGGATATCAAATACTGATTTTAGATTTTATATAGAGAGGCAAAAGATCCAAAATAGGTAGCACAATACTGAAGAACAAGGTAATGGGACAGACACTCTAACTAAAGACTTACTGTAAAGCTCTAGTAATCGAGACACTGTGCTACTGATGAAAGAATAGACAAACAGGTCAGTAGAACAGAATACAGGGCATAAGCCCAAAACTAGATCCACATGATTCAGTCAACTGATCTCCGAC
>SJYA01003264.1:563345-613527 GCA_006410615.1 Neotragus moschatus
GCAACCCACTCCAGTATTCTTGCCTGGAGAATCCTACAGATAGAGGAGCCTGGCAGGCTACAGTCCATGCTGTCTCTTATACACATCTAGATGTGTATAAGAGACAGATGTAGGGCCACCCAAGATGGACGAGTCACAGTGAAGAGTTCTAATAAAAGGTGATGCACTGGAGGAGGGAATGGTAAACAACCCCAGTATACTTGCCATGAGAACCTCATGAATTACATAAAAGGACAAAAAGATATGACACCGAAAGATGAGTCCCCCAGGTCCGAAGGTGCCCAATATGCTAATGGGGAAGAGCAGAGGAGAACTACTAATAGCCCCAGAAAGAATCAAGCGGCTGAGTCAAAGCAGAAATGACAATCACCTGTGGATGTGTCTAGTGATGAAAGTAAAATCCGATGCTGTAAAGAATATTGCATAGGAATCTGGAACGTTAGGTCCGTGAATCAAGGTAAATTGGACGTGGTCAAGCAGGAGATAGTAAGAATAAACACTGACAACTTAAGAATCACTGAACTAAAATGGATTGGAGTAGGTGAATTTAATTCAGATGACCATTATATCTACTACTGTGGGCAAGAATCCCTTAGAAGAAATGGAGTAGCCCTCATAATCAACATGAGTCCAGAATGCAACCTCAAAAATGACAGAATGATCTCAGTTCATTTCCAAGGCAAGTCATTAAACATCACAGTAATTCAAGTCTATGCCCCTACCACCAATGCTGAAGAAGTTGATCAGTTCTATGAAGACTTAGAAGACCTCTTAGAACAATCACCAAAAAAAGATGTTCTATTCATTACTGGGGATTGGAATGCAAAAGCAGGAAGTCAAGAGATACCTGGAGTAACCGGCAAGCCTGGCCTTGGAGAAGAAAATGAAGCAGGGCAAAGACTAACTGAATTCTGCCAAGAAAACGCACTGGTCATAGCAAATATCCTTTTCAACAACACAAGAGACAACTTTACACATGGACATCACCAAATGGCCAATACTGAAATCAAACTGATTACACTCTTTGTAGCCAAAGATGGAGAAGCTGTTACACAGTCAGCAAACACAAGACCTGAAGCTGACTGTGGCTCAGATCATCAGCTTCTCATAGCAAAATTCAGGATTAAACTAAATACAGTGGGGAAAACCACTAGGCCAGCCAGGTATGACTTAAATGTCCTATGAATATGCAGTGGAGGTAACAAATAGATGCAAGGGATTAGAAATTGTAAATAGTATGCCTGAAGAACTATGGACAGAGGTCCATAATATTGTACAGGAGGCAGTGAACAAAACTATCTCAAAGAAAAAGAAAAGGAAGAAGACAAAGTGGTTATCTGAGGAGGCCTTCAAATAGCTAAAAAAAGAAGAGAAGTGAAAAGCAAGGGAGAAAGGAAAATGTATACTCAACTAAACACAGATTTCCAAAGAACAGCACAGAGAGAGACAAGAAGGCCTCCTTCAATGAACAGTGTATAATATTACAAGAAAACAACAGAAGGAGAAAGACTAGATATCCCTACAGGAAAACTAGAGGTATCAAGAGAACATTTTGCCCAAAGACGGGCACAATAAAGGACAGAAACATAAAGACCTAAATTGATGCTGAAGAGATCAAGAAGAGATAGAAATATACATAACCATACAAAAAAGATCCTAATGAACCAGATTATTATGATGGTGTGGTCAGCAACCCAGAGCCAGACATTCTGGACCTTAGGAAGCACTGCTGTTAATAAAGCTACTGTATACAATGGAATTCCAACAGAACTATTCAAAACCCCAGATGATGATGCCATCAAGGTATTGCATTACTATGTCAACAAATCTGGAAGATGCAACAGTAGCCACAGGACTGGAAAAAGTCAATCTTCATCCCAGTTCCCAAGAAGGGTAGTCCTAAAGAATGTGTTAACCACTGGACAATTGCATCTCCCATGCTAGTAAGGTGATGCTTAAAATCTTGCATGCTAGGCTTCGGCATTATATGAATCAAGAACTTCCAGATGTCCAAACTGGGTTTAGAAAAGGAAGACGCATCAGAAATCAAATTGCCAACATTCGCTGGATCAAAGAGAATGCTAACGAACTCCAGAAAAACATCTACCTCTGTTTCATCGACTATGCCTAAGCCTTTGACTGTGTGGATCATAATAAACTGTGGAAAGCTGTTAAAGAGATGGGAATACCAGACCATAGTACCTGTCTCCTGAGAAACCTGTATGTGGGTCAAAAAACAACAGTTAGAATCCTGTATGGAACAACTGATTGGTTCAAGATTGAGAAAGGAATACGACAGGACTGTCTGCTATCACTCTGTTTGTTTAACCTATACGCTGAGCACATCATGAGAAATGCCGGGCTGGATGAGTTATAAGCTGGAATCAAGATAGGCAGGAGAAACATCAACAACATCAGATATGCAGATAATATCACTCTAATGGCAGAGAGCAAAGAGAAACTAAAGAGCCTCTTGATGAGGGTAAAGGAGAGTGAAAGAGCTGACTTAAAAATATTATGAAGAAGGGCATGGCAACCCACTCCAGTATTCTTGCCTGGAGAATCCTACAGATAGAGGAGCCTGGCAGGCTACAGTCCATGTGGTCACAAAGAGTCAGACATGACTGAAGCGACTTAGTATACACCTATCTTTCATAGCTCGATCAAAAAAATAAATATTAAAAGTTAAAAAATAAAAATATTTTAAAAACTAAGATCATGGCATAAAGCCCCATTACTTCATGGCAAAAAAAGGTGAAAGGTGAAAGTAGTGACAGATTTCCTCTTTGTGGGCTCTAAAATAACTGCAGATGGAACTGCAGTCATGAAATCAGAAGACGTTTGCTTCTTGGCAGGAAAGCTATGACAAACCTAAACAGTGTTTTGGAAAGCAGACATTACTCTGCTGACAAGGTCCATATAGTCAAGGCTACACTCTTCCCAGTGGTCACATATGGTTATGAGAGCTGGACCGTAAGGAAGGCAGAGTGCTGAAGAATTGATGCCCTCAAACTGTGGTGCTGGAGAAGACTCCTGAGAGTCCTTTGGACAGCAAGGAGATCAAACCAGTTAATCTTAAGGGAAACCAACCCTGAATATTCACTGTAAAGACTAATGCTGAAGCTGAAGAATCAGTATTTTGGTCATCTGATGTGAACAGCTAACTCACTGGAAAAGTCCGTGATGCTGGGAAAGATTGAGGGCAGAAGGAGAAGAAGGCATCAGAAAATGAGATGGCTGGATGGCATCACTGATGCAATGGACATGAACTTGAGCAAACTTCAGGAGATGATGAGGGACAGGGAGTCCTGGCATGCTGCAGTCCATGGGGTTGCAAAGACTCAAACATGACTGGGCAACTGAACCACCACCACAGAGGTCATCTGGAAAATACTGGTTCAAAGAGTAACAAAGATCTTCAAAATGTTGGTATATTTCATTAAATAATATTTTAAAAATCACATTCATTAAAATCTCATCTTATGTCATCAAAAAGTCTTCTAATATTGGGAAGCTATAAAGTTCACACAGGTGGATACAAGTTTACAAAAATTCTAAATTTTGTTTGAAAGCTCAAATTTAAGATGGATAACAAGTAGTATCAGTTGTTTTCCTTGAAGGAATAAACTTACTTCACTTATTTAGGAAAAATATATATGTCTAATACCCAAATATGAAAGAAAACTCATAGTTCGTCTATCAGTAATTCTTATAAGTAAAATGCTGAAAGTGAAAAAACTTAGGAACCAGTTTGCAATGCTTCAGGCGATTTTCCTTAAGGTGATCATCACAATTCAGTTTGCAGATGTGCTTCAAGTGTACTTCCCTTTTCATCACACAATATTAAGACATACATTTAATAAAACTTATAACATTTACTGTTCAAAGGTATTTTTTAAAGAGAAACTGGCTTTTAAAAAAACTACAGGTACATGGTAAAGAACACCATGTCTACTGGTAGTTTGCCTCATACTCAGGCAGAAACATTTATTTTCTGCTGCTCTGACACCATCACTGAAGATGTCAACACAGTAAAAATACATTTAACAACTTAGTACTAATATAACTTTTTTCCCATTTTGCAGATCCTTCAAAAAGCTGAAAAATGTTTTATACTGTTGGCCACCACCTCAGGTGATACATTCCCCTAGATTTATTCTCACTCTATTATGACTTATTGCTCATTCCCAACAGTACTACTGATGTCTGCTGCTGCTGCTGCCAACTCGCTTCAGTTGTGTCTGACTCTGTGCGACCCCACAGACGGTAGCCCACCAGGCTCCCCCCTCCCTGGGATTCTCCAGGCAAGAATACTGGAGTGGGTTGCCATTTCCTTCTCCAATGCATGAAAGTGAAAAGTGAAAGTGAAGTCGCTCAGTCGTGCCCGACTTTGGAAGGGAATCCTAAACACATAACATATATTTCTACCTAACAAAATAGAAACTGTAACTATAACAACCTTTTCTGGATGCCCCCTACATTAAACTACCTCAGACAACTCTGCTTCATATGTTTGTCTCCTAACTTGCAGTCAGACTTATGAGCTGCCATTTGTAATGATGATTGTTGTATCATGCTATCAACCCTCTTCTAAATCTGCCATGAACTTAGAAACCAGATTTATTAGAATTATGTATTAAAGGCTTCAAGTGAGGGATACATTGAAATGTATTCAGTACATTGGACATAGCTGATTTTCTTTCAGCTGTCCAAAATCCTTTTTATTCTACATCTCTGTTGTGTGCAAGACAAGTTAACTAGCTGAACAGATGAATTCCAGAGATTAAGATACTGTACTTGTGTTTAAAATGAAGGTTTATCTAGATAACTCAGAATCCACACAAAAAGTTTTGACAAATCAACAATTGAAGACCATTGTTTTAAATAAACTTTTAAGATAACTGTAGATTCACATAAAGAAACAGTAAAAGATAACCCTTTTATTATTTATCCACATTCTTCCAATCCATCAGTATCCACCAGGATATCAATAGTGAAGATGCTGAACATTTCCATTAACACAAAGATACTTCATGTGATCTTTTATAACCACATCCACCACTTTCCTTTATCCAACCTCACCTCTAAAACTTAAAAATCACTACTCTACTCCCCATTTCTATAATTCTGTCATTTCAGAATATTATACAAGTGGTAGCATACTTTTGAAACTGGATTATTTTCCCCCCACTCAGCATAATTCTCTGGGGATTCATCCAGAGAACTGTGTGTTACCAACTTCATTCTTTCTTATTCCTGAGTGGAATTATGTGTGTCAAGAGTTTGGCTAAGCTATTCCAGAGGGTTAATGCCCTGGCATCCATTTTGTTTGGTCAAGAGGCCTGAAGGTGCCTTGAACTGACACTAGCCTCTCATGCAAGCACATGCCCTAAATAAGTCTGTGGAGTTACAAGCAAATTTAAGTCCTGATACAACTGCTCCAATGGTCACTGTAATAAACAGTCCCCCTGCTTCCCAGGGTTTCTCCCTTGTATACCCCTAAAATTAGACTCTTGCTCTTTTTGGTTTGTATTGATCAGTCCAACCTTAGCCCAGAAACCCCAAAAGCACTCTGCCTATAGACCCTAATAAGGCAAATACCTTAGGTCCTGCTCTGCTCTCTCTGCCTGCACCCTGCCTTAACCTTGACTTCTCCCCATGTGGCCCCTCAAGACATACTATGTACTTCCCTCCAGGATTTGAGAGTGATAAACTTCTCTTTCATTTTCCCTTGTGGTCTCTTGTTGAACCTTGGCTCATCATCCAACAACACCCTAAGGGCCTCCACTTAACAAATGTTAATTTAACAAAGTCACAAGCATGTGTAATGAATGTACCACAATATATTTGGCTATACAACCAGTTAAAGACATTTGGGCATTTCTATACTGTTACTATTGAGAATAAAGATGCTATGACTATTCTTGTATAGGCTTTTATGTGAACGTAGATTTTCGTTTCTCTGGGATTTAACTTTTTCTTTACACTTGAGTATAAATGCTGAATCATATGGTACCTTCATGCTTGCTTTAATAAGAAACTGTAAAACTTTTCCAGAATGGCTATTCCATTTTACATTCCCATCAGCAATGAACGAGTAATCCAGATTCTCTGTATCCTAATCAGTACTTGGTGTTAGAACTATTTTTCATTTTAATCATTCCAATAGGTAAATAGTTATATTTTTTGCAGTTTTATTTCAAACATGGCTAATGAGTGAACATCTTTTCTTTTTTCTGACTTATCTGCATATCTTCTTTTGTGAAATGCCCCTTCATGTCTTTTGTCCACGTTCTAATTGGATTGGTTGCTTGGCTTTTTACTATTTGACTTCCAGTTTATGTATTCTAAATACTAGCAACTTATGAGATATGCAGTTTACAAATAACTTCTGCCACTTTTTAGCTTCTTTTTACATCCTCTTAAGAGTGTCTTTGGCAGAGTAAGAGTTCTTAATTTTATTAAGCTTCCTTCATCAATTTTTCCCTTTACAGGTCATGTTTTTGATATCAAGTATGTGAACTCCTTGTCTAGTCAAATATTCTAGACTTTTTCCTATATTTTCTTCTAGAAGGTTTATAGTTTTAAGTTCTGTGTTTTACCCTAAGTCTGTAGTTTGTTTTTAGTTCATTTTTATATGACGTGTGAAACTTGGGTCAAAGTTTATTTTTTTGCCTATGATCCAGTCTTCCCTAGTGGCTCAGACGGTAGAGTCTGCCTGCAATGCGGGAGACTCATGTTCAATCCCTGGGTCAGGAAGGTCCCCTGGAGAGGGAAATGGCAATCCACTCCAGTATTGTTGCCTGGAAAATCCCATGGACGGAGGAGCCTGGTGGGCCCCAATCCATGGGGTCACAAAGAGTTGGACACGGCTGAGCAACTAACATACTCACATCCAGTTGCTCAAGCACCATTGCTAAAAAGGCTCTCTTTTCATAGTGAACTATTTTTCCACTTCAGTCAAAAATTAGTTGGGCGTAATTAATTGTTTGTCTCAGTTCTCTTCTGCATTGATCTATGTGTCTATCCCTCTACCAATATAAAACTCTCTTGATTATTGCTAGGTATCAATAATAGTTTGATGGGCATGAACTTGGGCAAACTCCAGGAGATGGTGAGGGACAGGGAGGCCTACGTGCTGCACTCCACAGTGTCATAACTGAACAAAAACAATAACAGAATGATTCCATCAATTTATTCTTGTTCAAAATTGTACTAGCTATCCTAGGGCCTAAGCCTTTCATTATACATTTTAGAATAAGCTTGACTATACCTATAATAACTGGAGAAGGAAATGGCAACCCACTCCAGTGTTCTTGCCTGGAGAATCCCAGGGACGGGGGAGCCTGGTGGGCTGCCGTCTATGGGGTCGCACAGAGTTGGACAAGACTGAAGCGACCTAGTAGTAGTAGTGGTAGTAGTAGTACACCTATAATAGAAAAACATACTAGGTTTTATACAGGGATCCCATTAAATCTATATTACTCTGGAGACAGCTGACTTCTTACTAAACATGAACATGAACAAGGTAGGTATCTGTAGTTTTTTTAAGTTTTCCTTAGTTTATTGTATCACCATTTAATGCTTTTCCAGAATACAGATGCTGTATGTGTTTAGTTCCAACTGAGCTATTTAAAATCCTAAAAGATGATTCTGTTAAAGAGCTGCACTCAATATGCCAGCAAATTTGGAAAACTCAGCAAAGGCCACAAGACTGGAAAAGGTCAGTTTTCACTCCAATCCCAAAAAGGGCAATGCCAGAGAATGGTCAAACTACCGTATAATTGCACTCATTTCACATGCTAGTAAGGTAATGCTCAAAATGCTTCAAGCTAGGCTTCAACAGTGTATAAACCAAGAACTTCCAGCTATACAAGCTGTATTTAGAAATGGCAGAGGAACCAGAGATCAAATTGCCAAAATCTGCATAATATAAGAGAATTCCAGAAAAAACATCTATTTCTGCTTCATTGACTATGCTAAAGCCTTTGACTGTGTGGATCACAACAAACTGTAGAAAATTCTTAAAGAGCTGGGAATATCAAACCACCTTACCTGCCACCTGAGAAATCTGTATGCAGGTCAAGAAGCAACAATTAGACATGGAACATGTTCCAGACATGGAACAATGGACTGGTTCAAAATTAAGAAAGGAGTACATCAAGTATATCAAGACTATATATTGTCACCCTGTGAGATGGAACATAAAGAAGGCTGAGCAGTGAAGAATTGATGCTTTCGAACTGTGGTACTTGAGAGGACTTTTGAGAGTCTCTTGGACTGCAAAGAGATAAAACTAGTCATTCCTAAAAGAAATCAATTCATTGGAAGGACTGATGCTGAAACTCCAATACTTTGATCACCTGATGCAAAGAACCAATTATTGGAAAAGACCTTGATGCTGGGAAAGACTAGGGCAGGAGGAGAAGGGGACAACAGAGGATGAGATGGCTGGGTGGATCATCAACTCAATGGACAAGAGTTTGAGCAAACTCTGGGAGATAGTGAAGGACAGGGAAGCCTGGCATGCTGCAGTTCATGGGGTCACAAAAAGCTGGACAGAACTTAGCAACTGAACAACAAATATCTAAGTATTTTATTTCCTTAGAGTAGTTGCAAATTATATTCTACTTCTAAATTTCACTTTCCACACATTCACTGATAGCATACAGAAGTGAGATTAATTTTCTGTATTGATCTTGTAGCCTGTGAAATTGCTCAAATTACTACATCTAGGAATTTCTTGGGTTTCTGTAGATTCCTTGAGATTTTCTACACAGACATATGTTATCTGCAAATAGGAACAAATTTCTTTCTTTCTTACTGGGATATATTTTCTTGCTTTACTACAGTGGCTTGAATTTATGGTACTCTGTTGAATAAAAGAGGGGAGAAAAGACATCTTTTTCCATTTTCATGACTTTAAAGGTAAGTATTCAGTCTTTCATCATTTTGTATGACAGTAACTATGGGATTTCTATAGCTGCTATTTATCAAGTCAAGGGAGTCAGCCTATATGCCTTATTTTCCAAGAATTATCATGAATGGGATTTTAATTTTGCCCTATGACTTTCTGTCATCAATATAATCATGATTGTTCTTCTTTAGCCTATTTATAAAGTGTATTATATTGATTGATTTTCAAATGCTAAATTACCCTTGCATATACCTGAGAAAATTTCACTTGGTTATCATGCATATATTTTTTTCATATCCTATCATATTTAATCTGCTAATGTTTTGTGTAAAGTGTTTTGGATTTAAGATGATGAAAGGTACTAGTCTGTAGTTTTGTCGGGGTATTGTACTAATTTTGAATGTTTTTGTACCCTAATTTCATATCACGGTAACACTAGTATCAAAATGACTTCTATATTTTAAAGAGATTGTGTAAACTTGGTTTTAATTATTCCTTAAATAATGTGTAGCATGTAACAGTGAAGTCATCTGGGTCTTGAGATATCTATTTTAGAATCTTTCAAATTACACTTTCAATTCCTTTAATTGCTGTGGGACTATTCAAGTTTATCATTTCATCTTGATTTAGATTTCACAGTTTGTTGATTTTGAATAATTAGCTTTCTATGTCTAAGCTGATAAATGTATGAGTATAAAGTTGTTTGTATTATACCCTTATTATTCTTTCAATGGCTGCAGGATCATTCCTAATACCATGGCTTGTCTTCTCTATCTTTGTTATTCTTGCAAGAAGTTTACAAAATACATTAAACTTTTATTCTGCTTAGTTTCTCTATTGTTTTCCTGTGCTCAGATTCACCCATCTCTTACCTTATTTCTTCCTTCCTTTTGCTGGTTTTGGTTAAATTATGATTTTTACTAGTTTCTTGAGATAGGAAATAGATTACAAAATTGAGACCTTTCCTCTTTTCTAATGAAAGTTTTTAGTGGTATAAATCCCCCTCCATACAGTGTTTTAATACTGTGTCACATATTTTTCATAGCTGAGCTTACATTTCTTTCAGATACATATATACGCACATAAACAGGTATGCACACATATACACAAAAATTTCCCCATTGAGACTTCATCTTTGGCCCACAGATTATTTTAAAAAGTATTGTTTAATATCTAAGTGGTTAGAGAGCTTTCTGTTATTTTTCTATTATTAACTTTTAGTTTGAGTCCATTGAAATCAGAATATACTGTTTATGATTATGATTACAATAGTTTTAAATTTGTTAAGGTTTGTTTTATGGTTAAGGTTTGGCCTATCTTCGGAGAATGCAATGGCACCCCACTCCAGTACTCTTGCCTGCAAAATCCCCTGGGTGGAGGAGCCTGGTAGGTTGCAATCCATGGGGTCGCTAAGAGTCGGACACAACTGAGCGACTTCAGTTTCCTTTTTCACTTTCATGCACTGGAGAAGGAAATGGCAACCCACTCCAGTGTTCTTGCCTGGAAAATCCCAGTGAGGGGGGAGCCTGGTGGGCTTCCATCTATGGGGTTGCACAGAGTAGGACACGACTAAAGCGACTTAGCACAGCATTTGGCCTATCTTGGTAAATCTTCCAATTACTATGGAAAATATTATATACTATAAAACAGGATGTATTATTCAGGAACAAAAAGAAATGAGCCATCAAGCCAAGAAAAAGCATGAAGGAACCTTAAAATGCACACTGCTAAGTGAAAGAAGTATGTATCAATACAATTCCAACTGTGTGACATTCTAGAAAAGGCACAGCAATGGAGGTAGTAAAACTGTCAGTGCTTGTCAGGAATTTGGGAGGTGGGGTAGGATGAAAAGGCAGAGCACAAGGGATTTTTAGGGCAGTGTAAATACTCTTGAATGAAACTGTAATGATGGATGCATGTATCTATATATGTATTTGTCAAAAACAAATAAAGCGTATAATACAAAGAGTGAACCCTAATGTAAGCTTTTGTTCTTCTTGTTTTTAGTCACTAAGTCCTGTCCAACTCTTTTGTGACACCATGGACTGTAGTCTGCAAGGTTCCTCTGTCCATGAGATTTCCCAGGTAAGAATACTGGAGTGGGTTGCCATGCCCTCCTCCAGGGGATCTTCTTGACTCCAGGGATCAAACCTGCAGCTCCTGTATTGCAGGTGGATGCTTTTAGCCTGGTGGGCTGCTGTTCATGGGGTCTCACAGTCGGACATGACTGAAACGCCTTAGCATGCATGCATCCACTGGAGAAGGAAAGGGCAACCCACTCCAGCATTCTTGCCTGGAGAATCCCAGGGACAGAGGAGCCTGGTGGGCTGCTGTCTATGGGGTCGCACAGAGTCGGACATGACTGAAGTGACTTAGCAGTAACAGCAGCAGCAGCTTCACCACTGAGCAACCAGGGAAGCCCCAATGTAAGCTTCAGTTAACAATATATCAATATTGGCTCAACTGAGATAAATGTACTGTGGTAATACAAGACAGCAATAGAAGAAACTAGTTTTATGGGGTGTGGGGTGCTAAGGGGACACCTACGTACTTTCTGTACTTTCTCCTCAATTTAACTGTAAACTTAACACTGCTCTAAAAATAAATTCTATTAATTAAAAAATAATAGTGCAGATTCTTCCATTGTTGGGTAGAGTCTTCTATGAACCCCAGTTAGAACCTGTTGATTTACAGTGCTATTGAGTTCTTCTGCATGACTACTGATTTTCCAATTGTTCTCCCAGTTTCTGTGAGAATATTGTTGAAATCTCCAACTGTACTTATGGATCTGTCTATATCTCATTTCAGCTTTATCAGTTTTGCTTCACATATTTTACAGTTCTATTGTTTGGAATACAGACTTTGAGATTCCCATATCTTCTAAGTGAACTTTATCATGAAAAAGGTCCTTCTCATTAGTAAATTATGTTGTCTGAAGCATATTTTACCTGACATTAACATAGCCACAACTGCTTACTCTTGATTAAGGTGTACATGGTATATCTCTGCCTATTCTACCTTTGTTGTTGTTGTTGTTCAGTCGTGTCAGACTCTTTGCAAACCCATGGACTACAGCACACCAGGCTTCCCTGTCCTTCACCATCTCCCAGAGCTTCTCAAACTCATGCCCGTTGAGTTGGTGATGCCATCCAACCACCTCATCCTCAGTCGTCCCCTTCTTCTCCTCCCTTCTACCTTTAATCTACCTAATCATATTTGAAGTGAGTTTGTAGTTAACATATATAATTTCAGTTATGGTTGCTATTTCATTCTGACAACCTCTTGTCTTTTAAATGGTATATTTAAGCCATTTAAATCTAATGGAATTAATAATATATGAAGGCTTAAGTCACCTTTCTTGTTTTTCTTCTGTTATCTTAGCTTTCTATTTCTCTTCTTTTACCTACCTCTCTCTGGGTTACTTGAATATTTTTTTTTTTTAGAAATCTGATTTATCTCTTGTGTTTTTTTAGTATGTTTCTTTATATAACTTTTGAGTGGTTATGCCATATTATATATACATACATAGTTTAATAAAAAAGACAATTAAGTATCTAGTAGGGAGAAGGGGGACAGGTTTTCTCCAGAATCACCCACAGCAATATTGAAAGGCCAGAGAACAGAGCAAGTATAAAGTTCTGAGAAAAAGAAAGCATGAACTAAACTTATTATGCTCATTGCTATTTAAGTATAAACACAAAAGAAGTCATTGCCCAACTTTAAAAATACTCAGAAACAAAAACATTTATGAGAATTTTATGGAAGAAAAACACAAAACTATTTTTAGATGAAATTGACAGACAGCTACTAAAATTTATATGGAAATGAGAAGTCTAGAATAGTTAAAGTAATTTTTAAATAACATTTTTAAATGTTCTGTTACTTTTTTTTTTTTGTTGTGTTATAGCCACGCATTCCCGGAAAGAAAATCACTCAGAAGAACAATGCAGATAGTGGAGTGCAGTTTATTACACCAGTGGTCCCAAGGCAGAGTCTCCTCTTAGCCAAGGGAGACCAACGTTTGTGAAAATCTTTTATACCCCATGTGAACGTGTCCGAACCCACCACCCCAATTTCCTTGAGACTTACATAAAACAAAGGAAGGGTAAATACTATCACAATAACCCCATTATTCAAGTGTTATCAAGTGTCAGGTGTTCAGTTAATCAATAAGCCTGCGGTTACACTCCGATAGATACAGAAAGAATTTATGACCTGTCCGGAGGCAGGGGTGATTAGAGTATGTTTTCCCTTAGGCGATGAGTAACCTGGATGTGATCTTCAAGATTCCCCTGTCCAGAGGGGGTCTTATCCTTCTATTGTAGTTTCCATAGGCACTAAGCACAGAGTCCAGAGTCCATTGGAAAGGTGGCAGAGCATGATCAGCATGAACAGGCCCAAGATGGGGTCCAGGCCCTATGAATTCCTTCTTCAGTTGCACTGGGTCCTCTTTGCTGTACATGGGTTTTTGCTAGTTGCAGAGAGTGGGGGCTATTCTCCAGTTGAGGTGCATAGGCTTCTCACTGTGGTGACTTCTCTTGTGGAGCACAGGCTCTAGGCGCATAGGCTTAGTTGCTAAACAGCATGTGGGATCTTATCGGACCAGGGATCAAACCCATGTCCCCTACACTGGCAGGCAGAATTTTATCCACTGTATTACCACCAGGGAAGTCCCTAGGCAATTTTCTTAAAAGAGAAAAAAGTTGGAAGGACATAAAGTACTTGACGTGAGGAGTTAATAAAAAAGCTACAGTAATCAAGAGCATCGCACTGCTTGCTTGCTTGCTTAATCAGTCTGCTGTGTCCAACTCTTTGCAATCCTTTGGACTGTACCCCGCCAAGCTCCTGTCCATGAGATTCTCCAGGCATAAATACTGGAGTGGGTAGCCATTCCCTTCTCCAGGGGATCTTCCTGATCCAGGGATCAAAGCTGTGGTCTCTTGTGTCTTCTGCATCGCAAGCAGATTCTTTACCCACAGAGACATTTCTTGGTATCTTTTGGTATTAGTAAGAGGGAAAAAACAAAAATCAATGGAACAAAATGAAACAGAGCCAGAGCAACAAATATGCAACAAACTGGTTCTGACAAAGGTATCAAATCAATTCAATAAGAAAAGGGAAATCTTTTCAAGCAATAATTCTAGAATATCTGAATATCCATATGCAAGAATAATAAGCATTGACCTTAACCTAATCTCAAATGCAAAAATTAAGTATTGAAAGAGATCAAAGACCTAAACATAAGTAAAACTATAAAACTTCTAGAAGAAAACATTGAATATTTTTCCCACCTTGACATTATATAAGTATTTTTTAGGTAAAACACAAAAAGAATAAACCATTAAAACAATTATAAAATGAATTTCATTAAAAAAATTGATTTTGAATGATATCCTTTAAGAAAACCAAAAGGTACACCAGAAAATGAAAGAAAATATTCACAATACATATATCTGACAAAGGACTTCTATCTGGAAAATATAAAGAAATTTTCTACCTCACTATTAAGACAGACAATCCAATAAAAAATGGACAAAAAATTTGGACATTTCACCAAATAGATTTTAAATAACACATGAAAAGATACTTAACATCACAGTCACTAGGGAAATGCAAATTAAAATGACAAGATACTACTACACACTTATTAGAATGGCTTTAAGAAAAAAACATGAAGTGAGGATGGAAACTCATATATTTCAGGTAGAAATCTAAAATGGTAATTTTTTTTCTAGAAAACTGTCAGTCTCTTATAAGGATAAATATACTCTTACTACATAACCCAGTAATCTTACTTCTAGGTATTTCCCAAAGATAAAAATCAAAATATATCTCTATACCAAAACTAGTATCCAAATACTCATTGAGGCCTAAACTGAAGACACCAAAAAGTCCTTTGGCAAGTGAATGAATAAACAAAACATACTCCAATAAAACTATGGCACTGTCAATTTTAAATTATTTGTAAATGATATCTAAATTGAAAAAAGACAAACTTGGAGTAAATATTTGCAATTTATCCCTTTAAACATATAAATAATTACTTGAAATTGCAGCCAAAAATAACCAAAAACCCAATAGATAAATGGGAAGAAAAGAAACAACTACTTGCAAAACAAAAAACCTATAAAAATGACACTTAAATGAGAAAAAGTTCAAACCTCCAAAATTTTTAAATGCAAATTTAAAAAGCACTGGGATGTCATTCTCACCAGATTGGCAGTATTTTTAAAATTTGAAAATTGGGAAATCTGAATAAAAACAATGGGCTGTATCAATGTCAATCCTTGTTTTGTTTTCCTCAAGTTCTGCAAAATATTACAACTGGTAAAAACTGGGTAAATGATACATGGGCGCTCTCTTTATTATTTCTTACAACTATATGTGAATTTACAACTAACCCAAAATAACCACACCATTGTATATGATAGTGAAAAGACTGAAAAAAGTTTAATTGAGATCCTTGGTTGAATATGGTAAACACATATAAAGGAAAAGTAAGAAGCCACTGCAAATAGAAGCATGTACGCATATCTAATGTATGAATATATACATACTTATAACCATGGTTTATTTTTAAATGCAAAACATATAAACAGCATGTTTAAGAAGATCCTACATTTGCTTAAAACAAATACAAACATACATGCACATTCATGTATATATTATGTATAAGAAAAACACATTCAGTTGGTGAAGCTGTGAGGACATAGGCACTCTCACACATGGCTGGTACAAATGCAAACTGTACAATCATTTTGGGAGGATATTGGGCAATACTTAAAACAGCAATAGCAATTAATAACTCTTATACGAGTATCTACCCTATAGATACATCTTCAACAATATAAAAATTTATATATACAAATGCATTCATTGTAGCCTTGTTAGCAGTTGGAAAACACTAAAAAGAATCTGAATGCCTATATTAACTATATAGATTAGCTATATAAACTATACTTCATGCAATCAATGAAGTATATGGCAATATAACTAGCAGGTAAAGAACCAGCCTACCAATGCAGGAGATGTGGGTTTGATCCCTGGCTTGGAAAGATCCCCTGGAGGAGGGCATGGCCACCCACTCCAGTATTCTTGCCTAGAGAATCCCATGGACAGAGGAGACTGGAGGCTACAGTCTACATGGTCACAAAAGAGTGGGACACTAAATAACCAACTCCAAGCAGGATCCCATAGGACAGACCCCTCCCCCATATACTCGTACTGTAGCTCCTCTTTGAAGTACCCAAATAACAGTACTTCATGCATATTTCCAGAGGAGGCAATGGCACCCCACTCTAGTACTCTTGCCTGGAAAATCCCATGGGTGGCAGAGCCTGGTAGGCTGCAGTCCATGGGGTCACTAAGAGTTGGACACGGCTGAGCGACTTCACTTTCACTTTTCACTTTCATGCACTGGAGAAGGAAATGGCAGCTCACTCCAGTACTCTTGCCTGGAGAATCCCAGGGCCAGGGAAGCCTGGCTGGCTTTTATCTATGGGATCTCACAGAGTCAGACACGACTGAAGTGACTTAGCAGCAGCAGCAGCAGCAGCATGCATGCATATTTCCTGAGTTTTTCAGATGCTAAATACCATCGCCAAATGGAAGAAAATTAACTACTTGATTATGCAGATATGGAGCCTAAGGACTGGTAATGTTGACATAAACCAAAGAATTGTGCAGGAGCTGATTGCAAACCCTGGAACGTCCTTCCCTCACCCTGCCTTTAAAAATGCTTTGCTGAAACCCTTGGGGAGTTAGGTGTTTTTTGAGCAGGAGCCACGCATATCTCCCTGCTTGGCCCTGAAATACACTTTTCTCTGCTCCAAACTGGACATTTTGGTTTCTTTGACCTCACTGTGCACCTCCTTCAGTAACAACAACAAAACTGAAAATATACAAATAATTTTCTCAAACCATAAAATAATTCAACTAGAAATTAATAAAAGAAAGATGACAGGAAACTCCTTAAAGAAGTTAAAGTTTAAAGACAATTGCATTTTTCATCCTCAGAAGTTAAATTTTTCTTACATTTTTTATAATTCAACTTAACATTTTTTGTCATTCTTCTACATTCATAATAACTGTTTTATGCTCAAAATTCTCCAAACTACACTTTAACAGTACATGAACTGAGAACTTCCAGATGTTCAAGCTGGATTCAGAAAAGGCAGAGGAACCAGAGATCAAATTGCCAACATCCATTGATTCATGGAAAAAGCAAGAGAGTGCCAGAAAAACATTTACTTCTGCTTTGTTGACTAGGCCAAAGCCTTTGATTGTGTGGATCACAACAAACTGTGGAAAATTCTTAAAGAGATCGGAATACCAGACCAGCTGAACTGCCTCCTGAGAAACCTGTATGTAGGTCAAGAAGCAAGTTAGAACCAGACATGAAACAACAGACTGGTTCCAATCTGTGAAAGGAATAAGTCAAGGCTGTATATTATCACCTTGCTTATTTAAATTATATGCAGAGTACAATATGAGAAATGCTAGGCTGGGAGAAGCACAAGCTGGAATCAAGATTGCTGGGAGAAATATCAATAACCTCAGATATGCAAATGACACCACCCTTATGGCAGAAAGTGAAGAGGAACTAAAGAGCCTCTTGATGAAAGTGAAAGTGGAGAGTGAAAAAGCTGGCTTAAAATTCAACATTCAAAAAACGAAGATCATGGCATCCAGTCCCATCACTTCATGGAAAATAGATGGGGAAACAATGGAAACAGTGAGAGAATATTTTCTTGGGCTCCAAAATCACTGCAGATGATGACTACAGCCATGAAATTAAAAGACGCTCGATCCTTGGAAGAAAAGCTATGACAAACCTAGAAAGCATATTAAAAAGCAGACACATTACTTTTCCAACAAAGGTCTGTCTAGTCAAAGTTATGGTTTTTCCAACAGTCATGTATGGATGTGAGAGTTGGACCGAAAGAAAGCTGAGTGCCGAAGAACTGATGCTTTTGAACTGTGGTGTTGGAAAAGATTCTTGAGAGTCCTTTGGACTGCAAGGAGATCAAGCGAGTCAATTCTAAAGGAAATCAACCCTGAATATTCATCGGAAAGACAGATGCTGAAGCTCCACTACTGTGGCCACCTGATGTGCAGAGCCAATTCATTAGAAAAGACCCTGATGCTGAGAAAGTCTGAAGGCAGGAGGAGAAGGGGATGACAGAAGATGAGATGGTTGGATGGCATCACTGACTTAATGGACATGAGTTTGAGAAAGCTCTGGGAGATGGTGAGGGACAGGTACGGCAGGTGTGCTGCAGTCCATCGTGTCACAAAGAGTCAGACAAGACTGAGTGACTGAACAACAGTAACAGAAAGCCATTAATTCTGTCATCTATGTCATTTCAGAGTCAGCTTCAACTGATATTTTCCTCATATAGGTATTTTCCAGATCTATGCCAGCCTGACATTATTTTTCAAATCTACTTTATTCACTTTTCAAAGTGAAACTTTTTGTTACCTTACTATTCTTTCCCAACATATTGATAGTTAAAAACTATTGCCATAAGATAGTTATATAATCCAATTAAAAATGGGCAGAAGAGCCAAATAACATTTTTTCAAAGAAGATACAGAGACAGCCAACTGGTACATGAGAAGATACTTAATATCATTAATCACCAGGGAAATGCCAATTAAACCACAATGAGATAGAATGTGTTAGAATGACTATTATTAAAAAGACAAGAAATAAGCAGTGAGGATGTGGAGAAAAGGGAACTCTTATGTACTGTTGGTAGGAATGTAAACTGGTACAGCCACTATGGAAAACAATATGGACATTACTCAGAAATTAAAAACAGAACTACCTTATGATCCACCAAGTTCACTTCTGGGTATTTATCCAAAGAAATCCTCATCCCAATTCCCAAGAAGGACAGTACAAATGAATGTTCAAACTACCAGACAATTGCACTCATTTCCCATGCTAGTAAGGTTATACTCAAAATCCTGTATGATAGGATATGTGAACCAAGAACTTCCAGATGTACAAGCTTGATTTAGAAAAGGCAGAGAAACCAGAGGTCAAATTGCCAATATTCACTGGATCATAGAGAAAGCAAGGGAATTCCAGAAAAATACTTACTTATGTTTCATTGACTCCGCTAAAAGCTTTGACTGTGTGGATCATAATAAACTATGGGAAACTCTTAAAGAAATGGGAATACCAGACCATTTTACCTGTCTCCTGACAAACCTGTATGCCAGTCAAGTAGCAACAGTTAGAACCTTGTATGGAACAACTGACTAGTTCAGGATTAAGAAAGGAGTATAAGGCTGTTTATTGTCACCCTGTTTATTTAGCTTATATGCAGACCACATCATGTGAAATGCTAGGCTGGAGGAGTCACAAGTGGGAAATCAAGACTGCCAGGAGAGAGAGAGAAAAAAAAGATTGCTGGGAGAAACATCAACAACCTCAGATATGTGGATAATATCACTCTAATGGCAGAAAGTGAAGAGGAACTAAAGAGTCTCTTGATGAGTGTGAAGGAGGAGAGTGAAAAAGCTGGCTTAAAACTAAATATTAAAGAAACTAAGGTCATGGCATCCAGCCCCATTATTTCATGACAAATAGAAGGGGAAAAGGTGGAAGCAGGGAGAGATTTCCTCTTCTTGGGCTGTAAAATCACTGTGAATTGTGACTGCAGCCATGAAATAAGATGGCTTATTGGCAAGAAAGCTGTGACAAAGCTAGACAGTATGTTAAAAAGTAGAGACATCAGTTTGCCAACGAAGATCCTTATATAGTCAAGGCCTTTTCAATAGTCACGTACGGTTGTGAGAGCTGGACCATAAAAAAGGCAGAGCACCGAAGAATTGATGCTTTTGAACTGTGGTGCTGAGAAGACTCTTGAGAGTCCCTTGGACAGCAGGGAGATCCAACCAGTCAATCTTAAAGGAAATCAACCCTGAATTTTCATTGGAAGGATTGATGCTGAAGCTGAAGCTACAGTACTCTGGCCATCTGATGTGAAGATCCAACTCATTTAAAAGGACCCTGATGCTGGGAAAGATTGAAGGCAGAAGAGAAGATGAAGACAGAGGATGAGATGGCTGGATGGCATTACTGATGCAATGGACATGAACTTGGGCAAACTCCAGGAGACGGTGAGGAAGAGGGAAGCCTGGCATGCTGCAGTCACGAGGAGTCAGACACAACTTGCCAACTGAACAATTTGAAGACAATAAAAACACTAACTTGAAAAGACATTTGCTTTCCCATGATCACTGCTGCATCATCTACATAGTCAAGGCATGGAAACAACTTAAATGTCCACCAATAGATTAATGGATAAAGAAATTGTGGGATGGGTGTGTGTATGTATATGCATGTGTGTGTGTGTGTGTGTGTGTGTGTGCCTGCTTGCTCAGTCGTGTCCAACACTTTGTGACCTTATGGACTACAGCCTGCCAATCTCCTCTGTCCATGGGATTTTCCCTGCAAGAATACTGAAATGGCTTGCCATTTCCCCCTCAAAGAGATCTTCCCAACCTGGGGATCTTCCCAACCCAGGGATCAAACTCGCATCTCACACATATCCTGCATTGGCAGACAGATTCATTATCACTGATCCACTGGGGAAGCCCATGCCTGCCAATGCAGGAGACAAGGTTTTGATCCCTGAATTGGGACAATCCCCTGGTGAAGGAACTGGCAACCCACTCCAGTATTCTTACCTGGGAAATCCCATGGACAGAGAAGCCTGGCAGGCTATATATAGTCCATGGAGTTGCAAGAGAGTTGGAAACAACTTAGCAACTAAATAACAACAATGTGTATATATAATATATAAAATGTTAGCCATAAAAAATAATACAATCTTGCCATTTTTGACAACACGGATGGACCTCAAGGGCATTATGTTAAGTGAAAGAAGTTAGGCAAAGACAAATGCTGTATGATCTCTTGTATGTGAAATCATTTTTTTTTTTTAATCATAGATACAGGGAACAGACTGGTGGTTGCCAGAGGCAGGGATGGAGGGTGGGAGAAATGGGAAAAGAAATTAAGAGACCTGTAGACAGCATCAAGCATGCCAACAAAATGAGAGATCCAAAAGAAAAAGAGGGAGAGAAAGGGATATCAAGAATATTTGAAGGAAAAAAAAAAAAGTCAATGTTGACATACTCACTAAGAGATCAGACACGTTCTCCAGCATCAGGTCTCTGAAAAATTTTCCCTGGGATGTGTCCAGCAAGGCCTGCAATTCTTGACTGAAATTCACACTTACTTCCTTGCTTTCTAAAACATCATGGATACTTTGCTTCTAAGACGGCATCCCTGACAAATTCTAAGGGAGGCATTGTAGAAGGGGACTATAATGCATAGCATTTGGTATTTCAGGTATATGTGTTTTTCTGCTGACTTTCCATGTGCCCTTTAGACATAATCAAGGATATAGATATATACATTCTAAACAACAACTATTTACTGAAAAGAAATATCACATGAGGTATAGTGTAAAGTAACCTGGAAATGTTCAAATCAAGTCATAATTCTCACTTCCAGACAGGTTATTATAAAATTTGAGAACACAAAACTGTTTTCCCCATCCATTTTAAGTACATCTACAGATACATCATAAAGCAAACAAAACCCTTGAGCTGCCAACATTTAACCATGACTATAGGGTGAATCAGTCCCCAAATAAACCTCAAGTTTCTCATCTGTGAAATGGTTTACCAATTATTTAGAATTTTTAAGAGTTCCAATGACTTGGTGAGTAAAGTATATTGAGTGTAGCACATATAAAATAAACAGAAGTAATAGATCTATTTTTATTAAAATGACAGAGAACCTTGAAGAAATATTCAGAATCCTGCAGGACTAAACAGGCTTCATATATAACTTGGGATCTGAAGTTGTAACCTCTCTCATCTCTATACAACTCAGGTGTTCATTATAAGTTTTAAGACATACAATTCAGAAGCACAAGCCATAAGACTTCTGTATTGTAAGATGGGCCCAGTCTGACTCCTCTCAATTTTCTAAGTGATCTCCAAGTACTGGTTATCATTGTCTGCTTTGTATCTTCATCTTATCAATCTGTGAAAAGGTTTTAGATTTAGTCCAATTTAGTCTAATTAAAACTGTTCTAATGCTTCAATATTCTTCACAGGTCCCCAAATTATATTTCTGTATGCTATTTTTTTTATCCAAAATGCAGACCAAAACTAAGGAAACAATATTCTCTGTTCTTCATTCAGTTTTCAAATTTGAATAAAGGATAATTATGAAAAAGGAGTGTTTGAAGAAACAATGCCCAATCTACGTATCTTAAGACATCTAATGAATCCGGAATAGAATAAACTCAAAGAGATCCACACTGAGCCATAATATAATTAGAATGTTGAAAACCAAGAAAAAGAGAGAAACCTAAAATTAAGAAAGGTAACTCATCAACAGAAACCATGGAAGCCAGAGGCAATGGAATGACATATTTTAATTGCTGGGGGATAAAAGAGCTCTGAATCAATGAATCTATTTCTGATAAAACAATCCTTCAAAAAGAAAGGAAAGAGATTAACTTATGGCCAAGACAGCAGGAGGAGCTCGAGTGTCCTGTTCCCCACTGAAACTGATAAAAACTATTAAAAAGAAAAAAAACAAAACAAAACAAAAAAAAACACAACCGTTTAAACCCTCTGGAAGTGGTTTTAAGAACAAACAACAAATGAAGAAACATCTATTCAAGAACATCTTCTAAAATTCACTAAGAAAAGTGAGCCTATGGTATCTGAACCAAGACTACTTTCTCCCTCCCTCCCTCTCCCATTCTAGCTCAAGAGAAGACGACTCTACTCAAGACTCCTGAATTCAAGGCAAAAAATTCTCTCCCCACCACCACCACCCTCAAGTCCCATTTAGAGGGCTTTCTTCTTTGGAAGTACAGGGCATTGGAGTTTTCGATCCAGCTACCTAGCCTGTTGGTAGGGCTGAGTCCTGAACAATTGTGGTTTAGAGGTAGGGGTTCCTTTCTGCCACCTAACCCCCAGTGGTGGAATGAAGACTTTAACTGGATGTGGTATGTGGAGAATACTGGGGCCCTGAACATCCTTGCCCTGGGTTGTGAGGAGTAAACAGTAAACTGAGAGGAGACCTCTGGTTGCATTATCCCCTCCACTAAGCACTCATCTAGCACAACAGAACTGTCACTCAGAAACTTGCCATTGTCCCTATCCCCACCTCCAGAGACAAGACTCAAAGCTTTTGCTTGAGGGAAAAAGTAGACTTTAAAACAGATAGCTCCTATTCTCTTCTCAAAGGAACTGAACTGACTGCATTTACAAGACCATGGAGAAAGTCAAGCTTAGAGGAGCACTGAAAAAACAGCGAGGTTGTAAAGAAAATCTGTATGCAGATCAGGAGGCAACAGTGAGAACTGGACATGGAACAACAGACTGGTTCCAAATATGGAAAGGATTATGTCAAGGCTGTATACTGTCACCCTGCTTATTTAACTTATATGCAGAGTACATCATGAGAAACACTGGCCTGGAAGAAGCACAAGCTGGAATCAATNNGACCCTGATGCTTGGAAAGATTGAGGGCAGGAGGAGAAGGGGACAGAGGATGGGCAGAGGATGAGATGGTTGGATGGCATCACCAACTCAATGGACATGAGTCTGAGTGAACTCCAGGAGTTGGTGATGGACAGTGAGTCCTGGCGTGCTACAGTCCATGGGGTTGTAAAGTTGGACACAACTGAGCGACTAAACTGACTGACTGGAACTGTAAAGAAAAGCAATTGGGAGAAGATTCAAAATATATGCCGATCTGTAGGTCAACGAGTTTGCAGGTAAAAAATGGGCAATAAGGCAACTGGAAAGAACCCTCTTGGAGCCAGAACAAATATCAAACACTAACCTCTGCTAACTATTTCTTCAAAGGAACACAATTTGATTGAATTAGTTTTCAGAGTAGTTTATACCCTCGGGCATTATGGAAAACAAAGGATCAGTAAATGGAGCCTGGCTGCTGGCTGCTGGGTGTGGTCAGAGAAAGACAGCTCTAACAAAACTCATCCCAGGGTGATGGTGGGTATATTCAAATTGCACCTCCCTGAAGAACAACATCAGGGACCTAACCTTGTAGGAAAGGAAACTACAATGAGATACCATTTCACACCCTCTAGGATGGTGGGCTGCAGTCCATGGGGTCACTAAGAGTCGGACACGACTGAGGGACTTCACTTTTACTTTTCACTTTCATGCATTAGAGAAGGAAATGGCAACCCACTCCAGTGTTCTTGCCTGGAGAATCCCAGGGACGGGGAGCCTGGTGGGCTGCCGTCTATGGGGTTGCAGAGTCGGACACAACTGAAGCGACTTAGCAGCAGCAGCAACAGCAGCAGCAGCAGCAGCAGGATGGCCAGAATTGGATAAAGTTGATAGTGACAAGTGCTGGTGAGAATGTAAACAAGTTAGAGCCCTCATACTGCTGAGTGTAAAATGGTGCAGCCACTTTGGAAAAAAGTCTAACAGTGTCTCAAACTATTAAACACAGAGTTGCTATATGATCCAGCAATAACTCTGAAGTACACACCTACAGAAATGAAAACATATTTCTACACAGAAACTTGTACATGAATGTTTTAGCAGAATCATTCTTGATAGCCTAAAGGTAGAAACAACCCAAATGTCCAGATGTATGAACAAAGGAAATGTAGTATATCCATTCTATGAATGGAAGTCATAAATGGGATATAAAGTACTGATACATGCTACAACATACATGAACTTTGAAGCAGTATGGTAAATGAAAGAAGGCAATCACAAAAGGCCATATATTATGATTCTATTCATATGAAATACACTAAACTGGAAATTTTACAGAGATAAAAGTAGATTAGTGGTTACCTGGGGCTGGGCAGGTGGGGTTCAAGGGGTTGTTCAGCTCAGTTCAGTTGCTCAGTCGTGTCTGACTTTTTGCAACTCATGAACCGCAGCATGCCAGGTCTCCCTGTCTAACACCAACTTCTGGAGTCCACCCAAACCCATGTCCATTGAGTCTGTGATGCCATCCAACCATCTGGGTTATGGCTAAAGCATATGGACTTCCTCTCAGAGTGATAAAAATGTTGTAAGATTTGGTGATGGTTGCACATATACTAAAAACTATTGAACTGTACACTTTAAACGGGTGGATTGTATGGTATGTGAATTATACTTCAATAAATCTACCAAAGGAGAACTGAAGGAGACATTAAGACATTCCCAGATAAACAAAAGCTGAGGAAGTTCACTGCTGACAGACATGCCCTACAAGAACTGCCAAAGGGAGTTCTTCAGAATAGAATGGAAGGATAATAGATGAACTCGAAACTATATGAAGAAATAAAGAACACAGGCAAAGGTCTACAAGGGATTTCCAGGTGGTTCAGTGGTAAAGAATCTGCCTGCATCAGGAGACCCAAGAGACTCAGGTTTGATCCTCTGGGTCAGGTAGATCCCCTGGAGGAGGAAATAGCAACCCATTCCAGTATCCTTGCCTGGGAAAGCCCATGGACAGAGGAACCTGGTGGGCTACAGTCCATGGGGTCACAAAGAGGTGGATACAACCAAATGACTGAGCATGCATGCAGCAGCAGCAAAGGTAACTACATAGGTAAATATATAAGCTAGTATTATTGTATTTTTGGTTTGTAACTCCTCTTATTTTTTTCTATATAATTTAAAAAGAAATGGACAAGCTAATCCTAAAATTCATATGGAATTACAAGAAGCCTCGAATAGCCAAAACAATCTTGATAAAGAACAAAGTTGGAAGATTGACACTTCTCAATTTTAAAAATTAACACAATCAACAGTAATCAAAAGTATGGCACTGGAATAAGGATAGGCACAGAGACAAATGAAATAAATTTGAAAGACCAGAATAAACCCATACACCTAAGCCAACTGATTTCAACAAGGGTGCCAAGACCATTCAATGGGGGACAGTCTCTCCAATGTGTGGTGCTGGGATAACTGGCTATGCACATGTAAAAGAATAAAATTGGATCTCATATTACATATAAAACTAACTCAAAATGGATATATGACATAAATATAAGAGCTAAAACCATTAAACACTTAGAAAAATACATAAAGATAAACCTTCTTAGATTTATTTGGCAAAGAATTTGGCAAAGCATTCTTAGATTTGACACCAAAAGTACAAGCAACAAAAGAAAAAATAAAGACTTTAAAAATCTGTATACCAAAGGACATTACCAAGAACGCATAAAAAACATATACAGAATGGGGGGAAATTTGCAAAATTCTACATATTTTATATATTTATATATATATATATATATATATATGATCAGATTACTATCCAGAATATGCAAAGAATTTATACCTCAACAACAAAAAGACACTCAAATTAAAAATACACAAATGGCCAATCAGTGCATCAAGGTGGCCAAAATCATTGGTGACTAGGGAAATCTGAATCTAAACCACAATGATATACCACTCCAAACACACTAGAATGGTTGTAATTTTAAAATTTAAAAAAAAAAAAAAAAAAGGAGATAACAAGTGTCAGCAAGGAAGTGTGGTAATTCTGTTTAACTTATAGAGAAACTGTCAAACTATTTTCCACAGTGGCTGCACCATTTTACATCCCAGCAGCAATGTATGAGAGCTCCAATTTCTTTACTTCCTTGCCAACACTTGTTTTCTGGTTTAATTTCTTTAAAAAAAAAAAAATTAGATTCTGTCCTCAAATTTAGAAGAAATTTCAGTTGGTCCCTGTTACTGCAGCCCAACTCTTAAAATTCAACTTTTAAAAATTTCCCTTCAAAATGTATAAAAAATAACCCATGCTAGAAAAAGTTCATTACATCACAAAAGTTTAAGAAATGCATGGGAAAAAGAATCACTTTACTTTTTTTCTTAAATATTTATTTGGCTGTACCTGGTCTTAGTTGCCACAGGCAGGATCTAGTTCCCCTACCAGGGATTGAACCAGGCCCCCTGCATTGGATGCACTGAGTCTTAGTCACTGGATTACCAGGGAAGTCACAAGAATCAATTTAAAATAATGGTTATTTCTGAGGAAGAAGGAAGGGATGCAATCAGAGATGAGTACACAGAGTACTCCAACTATAATGGTAATGTTTAGTCTTTTATGTTTGGCTGGTGAGAAAAGAGGTTCACTGTGTTATTCTTTATATGTTTCTATATCTCTTAAGTATTTCATAACATATTATAGAAAGCCCCCCAAAAAGACAAAGAAAAGAAAGTTTATCCAACATTCCTTCATCACTCACTGCTGTTGCTGTTTAATCACTGCAGTCGTGTCTGCCTCTGTGCAACCTTATGGAATGTATAACCCACCAGGTTCCTCCCTCCATGGAATTCTCCATGCAAGAGTACTGGAGTGGGTAGCCTATCCCTTCTCCAGGGGATCTTCCCGACCCAGGAATCGAGTCCAGGTCTCCTACATCGCATGCAATTCTTCACCAGCTGAGCTACCAAGGAAGCCCTCATCACTCACCACCATCACCAAAAATATTAAATTATACTAGACAGTATTCTACAGCTTACATTCTTCACATAACAATCCATTATAGCATTCTGTATATCAATAGAGGTAAATCTGTTTCCACAGTTGCAAAATATTTCATAATATGAATGTCCCAAGATTTAAACACTCTCCTACTGACGGATATACAAGTTGTTTCCAGTTGTCACAAAAACAAAGCTACAAAGGCATCCTTGTTCATATATCCTTACACACTGGTACATTTATTTCTGTAGAATGGATTCTTAAAAGTCAGAATATTAAGTTCCAGTATTTAGTCAAGCAATATTCGTATTTTTTTATTTCCTTACATATTGTCAGATCTTTTTTTTTCAAAAGGTTGCAGCAATTCATAGTCTTTCCAGCAATGTATGAGTGAGATGTGGGCATTTCTTGAGGGAAATTTATTTTAACCACATTAAGCATTTAATAGATTAAATTCAGTTTTACTGTCTGCCCATACAGTAAACATGTAATGATATTATGCTTAACATAAATTTATTTTCACCAAGAGATCTGAACACGGGAAATTTAGCTCTTTTCTTTCTTAGTGAGTAAACAAGCTAACAATTCACAATATAATGTAGCAACTCCCTGAAATATTATCTACACACACACACACACACCCCCCTCGATCTCTAAGATGTTTCCCAGGCAAATGTTAAGTATTATAAGACCAAAAGTCCTCATCTGAAGTATATATAAAGGGCATAGAAAAAAATTATTTTAATCTAGCCCACCATGAGTATATTACAAATGGATTGGTCTATCAAAACTAAGTTTGCACATGGAAAGGCAGCCCTTAGGAATTAAGGACCCGCAGGCCCAACAGTTAAGCAGTTCCTGAAAGCGCCTTAGGGAGAGAGAATTTTGCGGCGGCATGGTGTCAATAAAAACCCATTTAAACAAGTTAAAAAAAAAAAAAAAGGAAAAGGACCCAGAATGCCCACCAGGAGCTAGTTTCTGCAGCCACCTATCCTCATCCGTGATAGTAAAGTAATTAAGGAGAGAGAAATTACTCTCCAATATTTTGAAGAGAGAGAAAAATGAAATGTAGGCCGGCTCCTCCCCCACTCAGTCAGGCCATGCGATGCCGAAGTGTGTAACCTTACTAATGGTCATTTTTCAACACGATGCGAGTTTCAGCACTCACCACAACACAAATATCCGCAAGTTTCTGGACATTCCTTAGGAGACTCGTCCTTTGGCCGTCTTTTCACATAAAGTATGCCTGCAGCGCTTACACCCTATGCAAATGCCGCCATTTTAGGTTTCAGATGAGCCTTAGGGCGGTAGAAACCTGGGCTAGGCGTCACAGCCAAATAGGCCCCGCGCAGAACCGCCGTGCACTCCCAAAATGGCTCCCCCGGCAACGTGACCCAGCCGCCCTGAGGCTCCTCCCCCAGTGTTCCTGAGAGGTTGCGCTTCCTATTACAGCCTTTATCGCCGCTGAAATTACCTCCTTATTCCTCGTTTTCTTTTCCTTCGCTTCTTTTTTCTTTTTCTATCCCAAATTTCTTTTACCTTTGTCCCGACCCCTTTCCACATTTCTACATATCTCTCGTTCTAGTCAACTTTCACCTCACGCATGTGTGACATTTTTTAATACACAAATTTATCTTTCTGTTATTTTACCAAAGTATCACAAAATGATAAGGTAAACTGAGATCTGATTTTTTCGTATTTTATAGATGAGAAAAATAAGGCTCAGAAAGTGAAAGTGTTAGTCATTCAGTCCTGTCCAATTTTTGTGACTCCATGGACTGTAACCCACCAGGCTCCTCTGTCCATGGAATTCTCCAGGCAAGAATACTGGCGGCGGCGGCGGCGGCGGCTGCTGCTGCTGCTGCTACTGCTGCTGCGTCACTCCAGTCGTGTCCAATTCTGTGCGATCCCATAGACGGCAGCCCACCAGGCTCCCCTGTCCCTGGGATTCTCCAGGCAAGAATACTGGAGTGGGTTGCCATTTCCTTCTCTAGGGGATCTTCCTGACCTAGGGATTGAACCCAGGTCTCCCACATTGCAGGCAGTTCCTTACCATCTGAGTCGCCTGAAAAGCCCAAGTCTCAGAGGTGAACTAATTCTCCAAAAGCTGCAACAGCTAGTGAGTGTTACAGTGTACAAAACCTAATTCTTTTCACTCCACTGAGTTCTATGCCCTTAGAGATCACGGTCTATTTCAACCAGCAAATTGAAAATACGAGAAAACTGAAGACAGAGATGGCAAGACTTTAGGTCTAAACTAGTAGATCAATGACAAAATTGAATTTAAAACAAGATACTTCCTTGTTTGTGAATAATTCTGTAACAGAAAACCTCTTTGAAAAGGGGTTGGGATGCTATTCTCCAGCCCCAAACTCCTTTTAGACTTTAGCTCAAGTCTTCAGTCCTCTAAGAAACGTCTATATTTATCAAAACGTTTATCTTTTTTGGTTCCTCTCCATGAGGGAAAATGTACTAGCTGGATGTAAGCCACCAAAACATTTTTTTAAAACCCAGTCTGAAACTTGTTTGTAATGCATTATATGTGAATGGTGTGAAAGGTTAGTGGGGGAAGGTTTGTGCCGCACAGTTAAGGAAGAGACAATTTAGAGGTCTTAATTCCTTTCCAAAAGAATAGTTTCTACATTCTAAAGTTATCTCTAACTTTCTACAAGAACCCAGCATAGAACACCTCCTTCTATTCATATGCATCGTTACTTTCTCTTTCTTTGTGTTGATATTGTCACCCTCAAATAGGAGGTAATGGTAGAGAATTGTATAAACACCTGGGCCTCGATGTGTGGCCATTCTTATGTAAAATACAGCATACAGCAGCCAATTGTGTTGTCAGTAATGTGTGTAGTGAGGTGAAAGGGTCTTAATTTAAGCTTAAAGTACATCCTTTCCTGCGGTTTAGACATATTTGAGCACGATTTGGAAACTGGTCGGTAGACACCAGAAATCAATTGCAAGAGGAACTGCTGAACTCTTGAGAAACAAGAGAGGATGGAGTCAGGCAGGCAACCTAGGATAAATGGAAGATCGATTCTGGGTGTTGCAGAGAATCTGTGGCTTCAATTAACTTTTTTCCATCAAGTGGCATATCTCTTGGTTGTACAACAAAATGTACTTATTTTAAGCTAGGTACACATCTCTCTGCAGTGATTTAATTATAAGTAGAAAGGTAATGAAGCCTATGACAGGTTTGCTCTGATGCTCTAGGGATGTTTTCTGTCTGGAACAAATGACCATTTAGATTTTAAAGAAATACATATAAGTAATCAGCAGGACTCATTATAGAACAATAGGCTTGTGAAGCTGCTAGTCAATTTTAGATGGGGAAAAGATCGCTGGATGCACTGGTTTTATTTAGTGGTGTTTCAAACTGAAAGGTACTGGACCCAGAGATCTAGGGGCAGAAAAGCCCTATTAATTCCAAGGTGGAAGCCAAGGTGAAAGCTTCATACCCCTGCCCCCACCCACTCACATTATCCCTAGTTGGCCTGCCTTCATTCCAACCGAAGAGAAAAATGCCTCCAGAAAAATACCAAAGACAGAGTTTGGTTTATTCTTCAAGGCTGATCCTCTTAGCTTTCTGGATTCTACTGGTCCAGTTAATACCTGTTCCTTCTCTATGAGAGTCCAATTTTCCTCTTTCATAACTAATTGTTCAAAAGTAATAAACTGTCTCCTGCAAAGATATAAAATTCAAATAGGCAAAAGAAGGACTGGAGTTTCACCATTATCCAGCCATGTTTAGCAGGCACTTACTTACAAAGAGCTCTCAGTTGGAGAATTTACAAAGAAAATTGCACAGACCTCTGGGACAAGTTTCTGTTATCTTTGCATTCATAATCTAAGACAAATAAGTGAGTAATGGCTCTATAAGTGACAATCAAAATAATTGATGCATGCAAAGTTAGACTGCATTTGATTTGAATTCATTCATTTCGAAACATGAATTTGATGTGGCAAATGGGAGAGTGGATGTAAGTTCATTCATTAATAAGAACTTACATGTAAAGAATAGGGCTACACAGATGATAGAAAAGAGTATTAATAGAACAAATATAAATGCACCAAGTATTGGTGCTCAAGGGGATTAGATTCAGGTTGGAGAGGGGAAAAAAAAGGAGTTCTAAGGAATTATAAGCAGTATCTTTGTATCACGCATTGTGCTAGATACAAGGTGGGAATGTGTTAGCCTCAGAGAATTTTATAGGCTACTGGGGAAAAATAAAACCTGAAGTTTGGTAATATTTTTATTAGGGGACTCAAAGAGATGAAAAGTATTTAATACATACATCTCAACACTTAGAATAATGTATAAAGTCATATATTTTGCAAGGCTGAACTAAATGATGTAGTAAATGGAAAGAACAACAACAAAAATCTTGAATGTATTGCAAACCAATGAGGGCAATATATTAGAAGGAAAACATATCATGTTTTTGTTCAGCTGCTCTGTTATGTCTGACTCCTTATGACCCCAAGGACTGCAGCACACCAGGCTTCCCTGTCCTTCACTATTTCCTGGAGCTTGCTTAAACTCATATCCGTGGAGTCTGTTGACTCAGTGCCCCCCCCCCCCCAACCCGGCAACCATCTCATCCTTTGTTGCCCCCTTCTCCTCCTGCCCTCAATCTTTCCCAGCATCAGGGTCTCTCCTGGTGAATAGGCTCTTTGCATCAGGTGGCCAAAATATTGGAGCATCAGCTTCATCAGCAGTCCTTCCAATGAATATTCAAGATTGANCTCTCGGGCCCCCCCCCCCCCAACCCGGCAACCATCTCATCCTTTGTTGCCCCCTTCTCCTCCTGCCCTCAATCTTTCCCAGCATCAGGGTCTCTCCTGGTGAATAGGCTCTTTGCATCAGGTGGCCAAAATATTGGAGCATCAGCTTCATCAGCAGTCCTTCCAATGAATATTCAAGATTGATTCCCTTTAGAATTGACTGGTTTGATCTCCTTGTTGTCCAAAGGACTCTCAAGAGTCTTCTCCAGCACCACAATTCAAAAGCATCAGCTCTTTGGCACTCAGCCTTCTTTATGGTCCAACTCTCACATCCATACATGACTACTGGAAAAACAATAGCTTTGACTAGATGAACTTTTGTCAGCAAAGTACTGTCTTCACTTTTTAATATGCTAAGTTTGTCATAACTTTTCTTCCAAGGAGCAAGCATCTTTTAGTTTCCTGGGTGCAGTCACCACGTGCAGTGATTTCGGAGCCCCCAAAAATAAAGTCTCTCACTGTTTCCATTGTTTCCCCGTCTATTTGCCATGAAGTGACGGGACCAGATGCCATGATCTTAGTTTTCTGAATGTTGAGTTTTAAGCCAGTTTTTTCACTCTCCTCTTTCACTTTCATCAAGAGGCTCTTTAGTTCTTTGTTTTCTGCCACAGGAGTGGTGTCATCTGCTTATCTGAGGTTATTAATATTTCTCCCGGCAATCTTGATTCCAGCTTGAGCTTCATCCAGCCTGGCATTTCACATAATATACTCTGCATATATGTTAAATAAGAAGCATGACAACATACAGCCTTATGCATGCATGCTAAGTCACTTTTGTGGTGTCCGACTCTGTGCTACCCTATGAACTGCCAGACTTCTCTGTCCACATGATTCTCCAGGCAAGAATACTGGAGTGGGTTGCCATACAATCTTGAGACATTTAAAAATCCACTATTTACATTATGTATAAAGTTAATTTATCCTAAAGTCCTTTTATAAGTTTTTTAAATTTTTTAAATTGAAATATAGATGACTTACAATATTATATTAGTTTCAGGTGTGCAGCAGAGTAACTCAATGTTTTTATGGATTATATCACATATAAAGTTATTATAAAATATTGGCAATATTCCGTGTGCTATACATTGCATCCATAGAAGCAGAAGATATTAAAAAGAGATGGTAAGAATACACAGAAGACCTATACAAAATAGAACTTCATGACCCAGATAATCACGATGCTGTAATCACTCACCTAGAGCCAAACATCCTGGAATGCAAGTCAAATGGGCCTTAGGAAGCATCACTACTAACAAAGCTAGTGGGGGTAATGGAATTCCAGTTGAGCTATTTCAAATCCTAAAAGATGATGCTGTGAAAGTGCTGCACTCAATATGCCAGCACATTTGGGAAACTCAGCAGTGGCCACAGGACTGGAAAAGTTCAGCTTTCATTCCAATCCCAAAGAAAGACAATGCCAAAGAATGCTCAAACTACCACACAATTGCACTCATCTCACACGCTAGGAAAGTAATGCTCAAAATTCTCCAAGCAAGGCTTCAACAATACATGAACCATGAACTTCCAGATGTCCAAGATGGATTTAGAAAAGGCAGAGGAACCAAAGATCAAATTGCCAACATCCGTTGGATCATCAAAAAAGCAAGAGAGTTCCAGAAAAACAGCTACTTCTGCTTTCTTGACTATGCCAAAGCTTTTGACTGTGTGGATCACAACAAACTGTGGAAAATTCTGATAGAGATGTGAATACCAGACCACCTGAACTGCCTCCTGAGAAATCTGTATGCAGATCAAGAAGCAACAGTTAGAACTGGATGTGGAAAAACAGACTGACTGGTTCCAAATTGGGAAATGAGTTCATCAAGACTGTATATTGTCATCCTGTTTGTTTAACTTATGTGCAGAGTACATCATGAGAAATGCCAGGCTGGATGAAACAAAAGCTGCACTCAAGATTGCCAAAAGAAAATCAATAACCTCAGATATGCAGATGACACCACCCTTATGGCAGGAAGTGAAAAAATAAAGATCCTCTTGATGAAAGTGAAAGAGGAGAGTGAAAAAGTTGGCTTAAAACTCAACATTCAAAAAACTAAGATCATGGCATCTGGTCCCATCACTTAATGGCAAATAGATGGGGGATGGACAGTGGAAACAGTGAGAGACTTTATTTTGGGGGGCTCCAAAATCGCTGCAGATGGTGACTGCACCCATGAAATTAAAAGACAGTTGCTCATCAGAAGAAAAGTTATAACCAACCTGAACAGCATATTAAAAAGCAGAGATATTACTATGCCAACAAAGATCCGTCTAGTCAAAGCTCTGGATTTTCCAGTAGTCACGTACAGATGTAAGAGTTGGACTATAAAGAAAACTGAGTGCCATAGAATGGACTTTTGGACTTTGAGGGAGAGGGAGAGGGTGGGATGATTTGGGAGAATGGCACTGAAACATGTATACTATCATGTAAGAAACGAATCACCAGTCTGTTCGATACAGGATACAGGATGCTTGGGACTGGTGCATGGGGATGATCCAGAGAGTTGATATGGAGTGGGAGGTGGGGGGGGGGGGGTTCAAGATTGGGAACTCATGTACACCAGAGAGGGANTGAGGGAGAGGGAGAGGGTGGGATGATTTGGGAGAATGGCACTGAAACATGTATACTATCATGTAAGAAACGAATCACCAGTCTGTTCGATACAGGATACAGGATGCTTGGGACTGGTGCATGGGGATGATCCAGAGAGTTGATATGGAGTGGGAGGTGGGGGGGGGGGTGTTCAAGATTGGGAACTCATGTACACCTGAGATGGAAAAAAAAATAATAATTTTTTAAAAAAGAAAACTGAGTGCCAAAGAATTGATGCTTTTGAACTGTGGTGTTGGAGAAGGCTCTTGAGAGTCCTTTGGACTGCAAAGAGATCCAACCAGTCCATCCTAAAGGAGATCAGTCTGAGTGTTCATTGGAAGGACTGATGCTGAAGCTGAAACTCCAATACTTTGGCCACCTGATGCGAAGAGTTGACTCATTTGAAAAGACCCTGATGCTGGGAAAGATTGAAGACAGGAGGAGAAGGGGACAACAGAGGATGAGATTGTTGGATGGCATCACCGACTTGATGGACATGAGTCTGGGTGAACTCCGGGAGTTGGTGATGGACAGGGAGGCCTGGCGTCCTGCAGTCCATGGAGTCACAAAGAGTCAAACATGACTGAGTTACCGAACTGAGCTGAACTGAAATGTGAAGGCTTCTTTCTGAACTCTCAATTCTATTGCCTTGATGTATATGTCTAACTTTATGTCAGTATCATGAGTCTTAATTTCTGTAGCTTTGAAATAAGTTTTAGAATCAAAAATAATGTGTTCTACAATTTTATTTCTTTTTCTTCATATTCTTTTAGCTATTTTGATCTCTCGCAGTTCCTTATGAATTTTAGGATTAGCTTGATAAATTTTGAAGTAATCAAGGTGAGGTTTTGATAGGGATTGTGTTGGATATGTAGAAAATGGGGGGAAATAATGACATTAAGTCTTCCACCCCATGAACATGAAATGAATGTTTTCCCATATACACAGGTTTTCTTAATTTTTTTTTCAGTGACATTTTGAACCTTTCTATGAACAAGTTTTATAATCTTTGTTCAATTTATTCCTAAGTATTGTTATGCTATTTTAAATGGAATTTTCCTAATTCATTTTCAGATTTTTCATTGCAAGGGTATAAAGCTACAACTGATTATTATATATTGGTTTTGTATTGTACAACTTTGTTAAAATTGTTTATTAGTTCTAGTTGTAGTAGTTTTGCATGATTTTTTAGGACTTTCTATATACAAGATTACATCATTTAAAAATAGATAGAGTGGACTTCCATGATGGGCCACTGGCTTAGACTCTATGCTTCCAATGGAGAGGGCCCAGGTTTGATCCCTGGCCAGTGAACTAGATCCCACATACCTCAACCAAGAGTTTGAATGCTGCAACTAAACATCCTGCATGCTGCAGCAAACTTTCTTAATTTGGATGTCTTTTATTTCTTTTTCTTGCTGAATTGCCCTGAACCTCTACTGCAAAGCTGAATAGAAGTGGTGAAAGCAAACAGCCTTAGCTTTTTTCTGATCTATGGAAGAAAGGGATTTCATAGGTGCTGTATTAGCTTCCTATTGCCACTATAACAAATTACTGCAGTTAGTGACTGAAAATAATACAAATTTATTCTCTTAACACTTTTGGAGGCCAGAAATATGAAATCAGTTTCACTTAGTTAAAATCAAGGTGCTAGCAGGCCCGTGTTTCCTCTGGAGGCTGCAGGGGACAATCCACTTCCTTGCATTTTCTTCCTTTAGAGACTGCATGCATCCCTTAGCTTACGGGCTCTTTTTCCATCTTCAAATCTAGCACCGTAGCATCATCTCTAATCTCTCACCTCTGCTTCCTGTCTCTCATCTTTTCCCTTTGACTCTGATCCCCTGCCTCCCTTTTAGAAGGAACCTTGTTATTATACTGGGCACATCTGAATAATCCAGCATAATCTCCCCATCTCAAGATTTTAATCACATCTGCAAAGTATCTTTTACCATGTGAGATAACATGCTTATAGGTTCTGGGAACTACGACAAGGACATTATTCAGCCTACCAAAGATACCCTTTTTGGGTAAGTTCCCTTCTATTCCTAGTTAGGTGTTTGTTTGCTTTTTTCATGAAAGAGTTTGAATTTTGTTAAAGGTTTTTCTACATTTATTGAGATGATCCTGTGGTTTTAGTGCTTTTTCTATCAGTAGGCTGATTGATTTTCCTGTGTTGAACCAACTTAGCATTCCTGCAATATATCCCACTTGGATGTGACATATAATCCTTTTTATATTTCCAGGTCCAATTTGGTAGTATTTTATTGAAGATTTTTGTGTCTATATTCTTAAGCAATATTGGTCTGTAGTTTCCATTTCACATGTTTTTATCTGGTTTTGGTATTGGGGTAATTCTGGTCCCAGAGAATGAGTTGAAAATTGTTTCTTCCTCTCCTGTTTTTTTGGAAGAGTTTGTGAAGGACTGTTAATTCTTCATACGTTTAGTAGAATGACCAGTGAAGCCACTTGGGCCTGGGATTTATCTTTATATGCTTTTTTTTGATTACTATTTCTCGCTCTTCATTTTTAAAGGTCTATTCAGATTTTCTATTTCTTCTTAAATCAGTTGTTGATAACTTTTCTTTTTCTTCATGCTACCTATCTATTTCAGATAAAATTTCTACAGGACTTAAGTTATCAGAATGTTTATGAGCCAAGTCATTGGTTGCTTTTTTTAAGTCAGAAGTATTCATAGAGATAACTTTTCTCTGCTTAAAAATGAAGATTGGACCTCCCTCATGGCACTGGAGAAGAAAATGGCAACCTACTCCAGTATTCTTGCCTGGAGAATCTCACAGACAGAGGAGACTGGCAGACTATAGTCCATGGGGTTTCACAGAGTCGGACACAACTGAAGTGACTTAGCAGGTAGGCAGGCATGGCACAGTGGACAGGAATCCACCTGCCAATGCAGGGGACACTGGTTCAATCCCTGGTCCAGGAATATTCCACATACTGAGGAGTAACTAAGCCCGTGTGCAACAACTACTGAGCCCCACTCTAAATCCCATGAGCCCCAACTACTGAGCCTGTGTGTTGCAACTACTGAAGCCCACACACCTAGAGCCTGCCCTCTGCAAAAAAAGAAGCCACCACAGTGAGAAGCCCATGCGCCATAACAAAGAGTAGCCACTGCTCACTGCAACTAAAGAAAACCCATGCAAAACAATGAAGACCCACTGCAGCCAAAAAAAAAAAAGAAGACTGTGAGGATACTTTATTTTTTCATAGCTCTACTTCAAATGTGAAATTAGGGCAGCTATAATTTCCTCAATTTCTATTTGATATACATTTTCTCCACAATAATTGATGCTTTCATCTGGTGATTTGAATACTTACGAATTATTTACTATTTTTCATTTACTGTTGATAAAGGTTTACATTTATAAAGCATACTTTTCAAGTTGGTTTTTTTTATTAGCATTAAAAATATATAGAAAATGTATATGTGAACACACATATTTTCTTTTGCTTCAGGCTCATATATGGCTCAGCACACAGCACTGCCAGTTTCTGGCTTTACTTAAAATTTCAATATTTTGCTCACCATGGATCTATTGGACTAATTTTTTTTTAATATTGCATTTGCAACTTCATGTCCACTAGAATGACTGTAATAAAAAAGATAAGCATTGGTAAGAATGTAGGAAAATAGAACTCATATATTGTTGATGGGAATGTACAATGAAGGATAGTCTGGCCCGTCCTCGGAAAGGTAAACCTAGAGTTACCACATGACCCAACAGTTCTACTCTAAGTATATGCTCAAGACAAAATATGATATCTTTGATTGGGAACTCATGTACACCCATGGTGGATTCATGTCAATGTATGGCAAAACCAATATAGTATTGTAAAGTAAAATAAAGTAAAAAAAAAAAAAAAAGATATCTTTAGGCTTCCCTGATGGCTTAGATAGTAAAGAATCTGCTTGCAGTACGGGAGACCCAGAAGGGAATGGCAGTTCACTCCAGTATTCTTGCCTGGAGAATTTCATGGACAGAGGAGGGTGGCAGGCTACAGCCCATGGGGTTGCAAAGAGTCCAAAGTATATGCCCAAGACAAAATATATGTCCACACAAAAATCTTGTTCATAACTGCATTATTCATAACAGTCAAAAAAACCAAATGTCCATCAACTCATGAATGGGTAAACAGAATGCAGTATATCCATTGAATGGATGAACGTTGAAAACATTATAAAAAATTACAGAAGCCAATCCCAAAAGTATAATTTACCTTACATAAGATGTCTAGAATAGACAAATCCATAAAGACAGAAAATACACTTGTGGTTGCCTAAAACTTGGAGGAGAGGAGTTGAGGTTGAGGAGAGTGGGGACTGACTCCTAATGGGCACAAGGTTTCTTTATGGAGTGATGAACATGTTCTTAATATATATTATGGTGATGTCGCACAACTTTATATAAATATGCTAAAAAGCTATTTTATTGTGCACTTTAAATTTAAAATAAAGCTGTAAAAATATATTTTCATTTTACATATGATAAAAAAATAGAAGCTAAGCTGAATGATAGTCAAGACTAGAATCCAGGTCTCATTGTGTTTTCACTGCATCCTGCAATTCTTGCACACAGATCCTTGTTTATTCTCATCAGGTCACAGTGCTGGAACTATAAGAAGTGTCGCTGGATGAGTTTAATTTTCTATCTTCCTTCATATCCTCAAAATTTGCTCTCCTAGATATTCCCAAAGCCTCAGCCAACACTAGAAAAAGATAAGGGAGGCAAGAGTGAATAGGTCTTTAGCCAAAGGATATATACACATTATACTGGATATACTAGAGTTCCCCATAATGAGCTCTGTGCCAGCTTCTTGCTTTTTGTCAAGTAAACTAACAAATGATATTATTGACCATCTCTAAACAAAAACCTCAGTCTATTCAAATGTAAATTGAAGCTCTCTGCCTGTTACACTCTATGTAATTTCAAGGAAATCCAAAATATATGTTTCTGATTTATTTGCATTTACCTCATAAAAATGTTTAGAAAGAGTTATATGCTGCCCCAATGCCTCTTTTGGCTTCTTTTAAGTTATCTTTGCTATTCTTAAAACTAGACCTTTCTGTGCCAAGGATGGCTATTTGTTTTTGATATGCCAAAGTGCTGCACTATGACTCAAGTAGGCTTTGCAATTTGAATAATATCCAAAAGCTTCAACCAAAGATTGAAAAGCAAAATCCTAAATTTTGTCAAAATAACCTCACTCAAATCTTGGGCTTCCCAATCAGACCACCATCACACTTTGAAATTAGATTCTAGGCATACCCTGGAGACTCAGATTTTAAAACATCTCTAGGGGAGTGCCGTCGGGGCTGGCGGGCGGGAAGGAGCCGCGGGCCCGAGCTGGAGGGGGGGAGTAGGGAGAGCGCGCCCACCACCTTCCCTTCCCCCCCTCGATGGGAGCGGGGGCGTCCCGGCCGCCGCAGCCGACCGAGGAGACCGAGCCGGGGGCCTCACTTCGGAGTTGGGGCTGAGGCGTCCTCTGGGGAGAGCGCGCCAAGACCGCTGCAGCAGCTGGCCGAGTATTATTGTGCACGTTAGGATTCTCTTTGGAGAAGGAAATGGCAACCCACTCCAGTATTCTTGCCTCGAGAATCCCACGGACAGAGGAGCCTGGTGGCTACAGTCCATGGGGTCACAAAGAGTTGGACACGACTGAGTGACTGAGCAGCAGGATTCTTTGAGGGTTTATATATATCCGCAAGGTGAAGCTGTATTCCGGATACCACAGAAGTATGATACATTTTATGTTACGTCCACGGTTAGGCCCATCCACAGTGATGGCCGCAGCCTTACCCAGGACCCTGGGGGAGTTGCAGCTGTATAGAATATTACAAAAAGCCAACCTGCTTTCTTATTTTGATGCCTTTATCCAGCAAGGTGGTGATGATGTCCGGCAACTCTGTGAGGCTGGAGAAGAGGAGTTCTTGGAGATCATGGTGCTCGTGGGCATGGCCAGCAAGCCCCTGCACGTTAGAAGGCTGCAGAAGGCTTTGAGAGACTGGGTTACAAACCCCGGTGTTTTCAATCAGCCACTGACGTCTCTGCCTGTCAGTAGCATACCCATCTATAAGTTACCAGAGGGCTCACCAACATGGCTGGGAATATCCTGCAGCAGCTATGAAAGGAACAGCAGTTCCCGAGAACCTCACTTGAAAATCCCCAAGTGTGCTGCGGCCACGTGCGTGCAGAGCTTGGGGCCGGGGAAGTCAGACATGGCNCGCTAAGGCCGAGTATGGAATTTGCCAACACATGTGGGACATACGAGCCTTGGATGCAGAAGTCTGTGACCTTATTGATGGAGAAACGTTGCGAGTGCAGTCAAATGCTTTGGGACTGCAACTTCGCGGTTCACAAGGCTCAAGATGTGAAAGGACACTTGGAGTGAGCCTAAATTTTGTAAGATCTTGGGCGAAAGGATAATTGAATGGGAATATGCATTTATAGGTTCTGCAGACCAAGTTTTGCAGCAGGTGATCAGGAGAAATCCTTGACTTGCATATACTTAATTCCTCACTCAGAGAGATTCGGGAGGCAGGAAAAATTTGGGGGTAGCTGTCAATTTAAAATTTCCTTCAGAAAGAGCTGGTTTGGAGTAACCTGTCACTACCAATTGGTTTGCCAGTGACATGTCTGCAAACTTAAGGAGTGCAAAGATCAGAGCTGAGAGGGAAATACTCAGATCTTGTTTAAAAATATTTTGGCAGTTTTAATAGATAATATTAGATTGCATAGGAACAGTGAAACAGTGAAACAGAATTTTAAAAAGATTAGTCACGTAGGAAATGCTAGGCTGTTTTGTTGGAGAAGTGTGCACACAATGAAATATCTTCTTTGATTTTCACTTTTTGGAAAAATTTCCCTGTAAACTATACCAGATTATGACATGTCGGAATTTATGTGTGGGTTTTAAGAAGGAAGAGTGGGAGAAAAGATGCATAGGATTTGCTTTCTCTATTTTGGATGGGAGCTGATGTTTTCCAGAAGACCTTCGAAAGCTGCCTCTAGTCCAGCCTAAGGGCCAGTAAAAGTGTCTCTTAGATCTAGGGGTATCCTTTTCCTCCATTTTCCAGTACTTGAAACATTTAATACTGTCTTTTCGTTAAGTTTTAAGAATTATATTCTCTTGTAGGTATTATTGTGCACGTTAGGATTCTCTTTGGAGAAGGAAATGGCAACCCACTCCAGTATTCTTGCCTCGAGAATCCCACGGACAGAGGAGCCTGGTGGCTACAGTCCATGGGGTCACAAAGAGTTGGACACGACTGAGTGACTGAGCAGCAGGATTCTTTGAGGGTTTATATATATCCGCAAGGTCAGCCTACTTTATTTCTGTTTGGGTATTAAAGTTATTGGGAAATCAGGTCATGAAAGAAAATACCAAAGAACCAGTGGAAGGTTTCTCGTTTTAATTTTATTATTTTTAGCAGCGTGCACAAAAATTAATATGTCAGCCTGGTATTAGGAAAATTTTGTTTTCCTTGGCTCTGGTGATTTCCTATTATGTGTGAGTAAATCAGTGATAATAATAAAAACATTGAGACATTGTAGATTTTTATTTCATTCTTCCTGCTAATTTTGGATGTAGCGAACATGACAGAAATCTTCAGGAATACTGTAGCCGATACAAGGAAATTTAGTGAGCTTATATAGCTAATAAGTAATTTGCTATATCCAGTGAATATATCTTTCCTTGTTTGAGAATTAACAAAATTAAATAATCTCGGTTAAATTAATGAAAAATTTTCCTTTTCTGTTGACTAGTAACATCCATTTCCCTGTAGAAAATTAATATATTTCCATTCTCCTTGTTATTTGGAGAATCAGTTAAAGCATTAGGTATTTTCTTTTAATCACGTTTTAAGAGCATATTGGCTTCTTATTAAAGATTTTGGGGATTTGTACCATGGCTGTTTTGAAAGAAAAAAAATATAATGTATGACAGAGTGGTGAGACCTTTGAAGAATTCATTGCATGAACTTTAAATATTCAAAGTAAAAAATGGTTGCATAGCAACAGAAGCCTGTCGGGTTTTTGTGTCTGTTACCCTAGACTCTGTCCTAATACTTGGGCTTCGTCTGGTCCCTTATAAGTCCGATTGTTTTTGTTGATGCTATGCATGTATATTATTGGGAATAATAGCTTTGTAAAATTTACCCTTAAAGGTGAAACTGTATTCCGGATACCACAGAAGTATGATACATTTTATGTTACGTCCACGGTAATGACCATTTTATAATACTTTTTGAACAGGTTAAGATCTTCCTTAGTATAATCGTCTTTGTATGCATATTTCGTAAAGTTTATTAAAAACAATAAGGAATAAATGATGCCCACTTAAGCTTAATATAAGGTTCCTAGCCCCTTTGCTTTGGATTTAGTTTTAACTGTTTCGTTTATTCCTTTTAGTAGAATGAAGAATANCCCTTAAAGGTGAAACTGTATTCCGGATACCACAGAAGTATGATACATTTTATGTTACGTCCACGGTAATGACCATTTTATAATACTTTTTGAACAGGTTAAGATCTTCCTTAGTATAATCGTCTTTGTATGCATATTTCGTAAAGTTTATTAAAAACAATAAGGAATAAATGATGCCCACTTAAGCTTAATATAAGGTTCCTAGCCCCTTTGCTTTGGATTTAGTTTTAACTGTTTCGTTTATTCCTTTTAGTAGAATGAAGAATAGTACAGTTATATTAAATGCAAATTTGCCTTTTGATCTGACATTTTCAATAACTAGTACAATAGTAGAATATACTCTCTTAAACTTAACAATGAAACAAGTGGGAAGTTGATGTTAGAGAAGTTGATGTTGGGGAAAAAATAGTAATCGTTGTCAGAATTCTCACAGATAAAATATACCATTAAGCTTTCAAATAGTTTGTCATTTATCAATACATTGTATTTAGAGAGTTGCATCTTAAGTTGTAGTGTATGTTAATTTAATAATTTTTAAAGAGGAATTTCTGAAATAAATAAAATTTTGTGTGTATTGTGTGCACACCGCATGCTCAGATGGCACTTAATGTTTGGTGACTAACTTGACTGTTGGTTGATTGAAGAATTTCCAGTCATATTATATGAAGTACTAGTGTTTACCTGTTGTTACCACAGTTAAAGCATACTTACTATTTAATTGCAAAAAATAAATCTGATTTTCCTTATACTGATAAATTTAAGCTTACATCTTGAATAATTAAAATTTTAAGAGATTTATATGAAATATTTTCCAGCTTCATTCAGAATTCAGAAAAAACAGTAGGCAAGAACATTTTAAGTTTGCTAAATTATTGTTAATGTATTAGAAGATGTATGTTTAATTCTTAGATATTACAGTAATAAGATCCAAAAATATCTTTTTTTTGCTTTTTAAAAAATATTTATTTTTAACTGGAGGATATTGCTTTACAGTATTATGTTGGTTTCTCAAAAATATCTTGCCTTAAGATATATTCCTGAATGCTTAATAATAAATATGCCTGGTTAAATCCTTTGATACTTGAAACACATACATAGGAGTTAGTACCTGGACCACCCTGCAATCTTAAATAACTCATGGTGTAATTAAGCCACACTTAGTTATTTTAGGTTGAGTTCTGGGATTAGGAAAACAAAATTTGAATAATTCACTCCTAGGCTTAAGGGTCATCCAGATTCTGGCTTGTCTTTTCAATCTCAACCTGTAAAGTACCCATTACACCCTCTCCCCAGACTCCTGTACCTTCAGGCCGTGTGTGCTTAGTCACTCACAGTCATGTCCGACTCTTTGCGACCCTGCGGACTATAGCCTGCCAGGCTCCTCTGTCCATGGAATTCTTCAAGCAAGAATACTGGAGTGGGTAGCCATTCGCTTCTCTAGGGGATCTTCCAGGAATCAAACCTGCGTCTCCTGCATTGCAGGCAGATTCTTTACCATCCGAGCAACCAGAGAAACCGTACCTTCAGGCTACATTCTCCCAAAGATGTCCATAAGGTTTTAAATGTAGCTGCCAGCTTCAGATTTCATATTTCCTTCCTTGCTATTTCCTGTCTCTACCTTTCATTCCCTTAATGTGTACTCGATCTCATCTAGGTGTTAGAGGGAAATGGTCTCATGGAACTAATTCACCTTAATCTGTAAATGACTCATGAGCTAACTCTTCCCGAGTATTTTCACTTTTTTTTTTTTTTTTAGAAGTCTGGAAGAGATTGGTGTTAACTTAGATAATTTCACAGTAAAACTTTCAGGCTGTGTTGGGAGGCAGTCCTCTGCATAAGTCAGATTTTACTAGAATTTTGCTTTGGTTTCTACCCACTACTGGAAGAGTCTCTTCTTTGGAATGCCATAGACTTCACAGAAGTGTTGTTATACATTTGTATATTTCCTGCATCATAAAGAGGGTGTTTGTGAATCCATTTGAATCTAATGATCATTAATAAGATTGATATTCGTTATCTGGAGGTGACATTTTAATTCATAGAAATCAAGAAGGAAAAGACCTAGGATCTCTCATAATTGAAACTGACTTCTTAAAATGCTGCTGTTGGGGCTAGGCTAATAATGATGTATCCTGATAAAAGGAGCTCATCTGGCCATCTTATGGGAATCCACCATATAATTAAAGAAAGGGGAAGTACTGAGGATAAGGGAATGAGAAAGATGGTAGGTAAAGCAGCAGGATGGGCTCTTACTAGATTGGACACCAGTTAACACAGAGGGGAATCCCTTTTGGAATACAAAGTGAAAGTCCCTCAGTCGTGTCCGACTCTTTGCAACCCCATGGACTGTACAGTCCATGGAATTGTGCAGGCCAGAATACTGGAGTGGGTATCCTTTCCCTTCTCCAGGGTATATTCCCAACCCAGGGTCAAATCTAGGTCTCCCGCATAATAGGCGGATTCTTTACCAGCTGAGCCACAAGGGAGGCCCAGGAATACTTGAGTGGGTAGCCTATCCGTCCTCCAGCGGATCTTCCAGACCCAGGAATCAAACCCGGGTCTCCTGCATTGCAGGCAGATTCTTTACCAGATGAGCTACCAGGGAAGCCCTAATATATAAAAAGAGGCTGCAATCAAGAGTCTGAATCAAATGTTGGGTTTCATTCAACATAAGCTTTTAACAGAGATGTTATTCCTCTTTGAATACTTAGATTAGAGAGGAATAAAAGCTGAATGAGACTCTAGTCCCTACATCTTGCATGCTAAGTTACTTCATCCCTGTCAGACTTTGCAGCCCTCTGGACTAGCCCTCCAGGCTCCTCTGTCCAAGGCAAGAATACTGAAGTGGGTTGTCGGACCCTCCTGCAGAGGATCTTCCTGACCCAAGGACCAAACCCACCTCTCCTGCATTGATTGGCAGGCGGGTTCTTTACTGCTAAACCATGAGCTTCTCTGCCATCAGGGAACTTAAAGTCTGAGGGATAAAAGCTGAATGAGACTCTAGTCCCTACATCTTGCATGCTAAGTTACTTCATCCCTATCAGACTTTGCAGCCCTCTGGACTAGCCCTCCAGGCTCCTCTGTCCAAGGCAAGAATACTAGAGTGGGTTGTCGTGCCCTCCTGCAGGGGATCTTCCTGACCCAAGGACCAAACCCACCTCTCCTGCATTGATTGGCAGGCGGGTTCTTTACTGCTAAACCATGAGCTTCTCTGCCATCAGGGAACTTAAAGTCTGAGGGATAAAAGCTGAATGAGACTCTAGTCCCTACATCTTGCATGCTAAGTTACTTCATCCCTGTCAGACTTTGCAGCCCTCTGGACTAGCCCTCCAGGCTCCTCTGTCCAAGGCAAGAATACTGAAGTGGGTTGTCGGACCCTCCTGCAGAGGATCTTCCTGACCCAAGGACCAAACCCACCTCTCCTGCATTGATTGGCAGGCAGGTTCTTTACTGCTAAACCATGAGCTTCTCTGCCATCAGGGAGCTTAAAGTCTGAGGGAATCTGTTCTGCAGAGCCATGTCTAAGTGTGCTTCTCTGTTCCATGGCTCCTTATGTTTAATACTTGGCATAGCATTTATCATAGTGTTTAACTGTGTGCTTGCTTCTCTGTCTTGTGGTTCTTAACTGTCTGTGAAGAACCACTGGAGCAAAGTCCAGTGTTTGGCACAAGCATCAGGGGAAAGTGAAGGGCTACAGAGGAAGCTGGATAGGTGTAGGATACCTGTATGAGTTGTTTGGAGTTTTCCCTCCATCCCGTGGGGAAATCTGCATTAAGTGAGTGAAGAGCCACATCTGTACTTGAGGATGATGAAGTCGACATTTCAGTATGCCATCCTTTGAAGGTGAGGAGGCTGTTTTCAAAGTTGGGGCAAGAAGCAAGGGGAAAATTAGAATTAGGTGCTTTCGAGGCAGAGAGAAAGGTTGGTGATGTGGCCTAAGGACATGTAGATTTGAAGAAGGAAGAGGAAAACAAAAGCATGAGTGGATAAAGAAGATACACGCACACTGGAATATTATTCAGCCACAAAAAGGAAATTCTGCCATTTGCAACAACATGGATAGAATTGGATGGTATTCAGGCAGAGAATGACGAATACTATGTAATATCACTTATGTGTGGAATTTAAAAAATAAAACTAGTGACTATAACAAAAAAGAAACAGACTCACAAATATAGAACAAACTAGTGATTACCACCTGGAAAAGGGGAAAACAGATGGGCAGGATAGGAGTGAAGGGTTAAGAGGTATGACCCACTATGTATAAAATAAATAAGCTACAAGGATATATTGCACAGCACAGGAAATAGAGCCAATATTTTATAATGGCTATGCACGAAATGCTGTGCTGTGCTTAGTCGTGTCCAGCTCTTTCACCCCATGGACTGTAGCCCGCCAAGCTCCTCTGTCCATGGGATTCTCCAGGCAACAATATTGGAGTGGAGTGCCATGCCCTCCTCTGGAGATCTTCCCAACCCTGGAAGGGATCAAACCCATGTCTCCCGCGTTGCTGGCAGATTCTTTACTGTCTGAGCCACCAGGGAAGCCCATGAATACTGGAGCAGGTAGCCTGTCCTTTCTCCAGGGGGTCTTCCTGACCCAGGAATAGAACTGGGGTCTCCTGCATTGCGGGCAGAATCTTTATCAGCTGAGCCACTACTACTATTACTAAGTTGTTTCAGTCATGTCCGACTCTATGCGACCCCATAGACAGCAGCCCACCAGGCTCCCCCGTCCCTGGAATTCTCCAGGCAAGAACACTGGAGTGGGTTGCCATTTCCTTCTCCAATGCATGAAAGTGAAAAGTGAAAGTGAAGTCGCTCAGTTGTGACTCTTAGCCACCCCATGGACTGCAGCCCACCAGGCTCCTCCGTCCATGAGCCACTGGGGAAGCCCAGAAAAGAAATATGAAATTTAAAAATAGTGAATCATTAAAAAAAAAATTGTGAATCGTTATATTGTACACCTGAATCTTTTGTATAATATTATACATTAGCTGTATCACAATAAGATTTTTTTAAAAATCAAATCCTTCCTTTTATTAATCCAGAAAACTGAAAGAGTAGTTGTGCAACTAAAAGTAATGAGAGTTGGGAAGAAGGGATTTGGGAGTCTGGAAGAAGGGAGGAAAATGATAGCACACACTTGCTTTTGGGCTTACCAGATTTGAGAAGTTTGACTGCCTCCATGTAAAATGCTGAATTATCAGAAAAACAATTTGGGTTTTCACAGTTTTCAGGTTTGAAGACCACTTTCTAAATTTAAAAAAATAGCAAGTACTCATTATTAATTTTGCTTTTAGTGTTTTATCAATAGAGAATACTTATAATGACAACTTGAATTTGATCACACTATTAAAGAGAATGAGATTTTATTAAATCACAAAGTTCTTTTTTTTTTTTTTCTTACTTTGCAAAGTAGATGTATATGTGGGGGTCAGTGTTTGGTGTGCGTTTGGATTTGAGAGCAATTGGCAGTGACTCCGTGAACCACTGGTCCAAGCTACACATACCGGTTTGAAGGTCAGTCTGCTGTAGGTAATATTGAAGCCTAGGAGTGGACGGAGATCATCAGGGGAGAATATTGGAAAGACAGAAGAAATGGGATCTAATATAAAAATTTGGAGAATTCCTGCAGTTAGAATAGAGTAAGGGAAGGCAGCATAACATAGTAAAAAGTCAGGTGAGGAGCATTTCAAGGAGTGATGTCAAACTGCAGAGAGGTTGAAGAGAAAAGCTGGTGATCACTCAGTAGTTACTTGGGAGCTTTGTTAGAAGAGTTGGGACAGAAGGCAGGCTGAAGCTTCTTGGACTAGATTGAGGCAGGTTTGAAGGAATGGTTTTTCTTTTTCCTTACGACCCTTAAAGACCTCTGTCTTACCCTAAATCCCCACTTCCTAGCTTGGAGAAAGAGAAATTTTGTTTCCCATATTTATACTAAGTTCTGTGTTATGGTTCAAGGACAAAGCAGGAGTTGACCAGTAAAGTTTTTGGAGCCAAACCAGCTCTTTACTTCACTTAGCATAGTTTAAATCTTGGCAGATGACTGATCCTACCCCAGAAGGAGCCAAAGTGAGTTTGCCGTTTAAAAGGTTCTGGAACAAATTATTACCATTTAAAACAGATCACTGAATAGCAAACAACAACAAATGGCCTTAAATGAATCCACTGTTTTCTTCCTCTTCCTTTGGGACTAACTGGACTGAAGAACATTTAAGCTGGTGCCAGTGGAGGTTTGCTGTATATAGGCAGCAGGCCTTTGGTGTAGCTTTTGAATGCAGTAAAAATGGATAACTGATTTCTCTTAATTGTGGAATTCATAAAAAGGTCAGACTCAGCATGGCTGTTCCAGCATCTCTTGCAGAGGCCAGGTAACTGGAGTCTTCAGCTGAGCAGACTTGCTGTGCTGTTAGCTGCCTATGTTTGTAGCAATATATTAGAATCCTTCTGTATTCACTTCCGATTGGAGAAATGCAGCTTTCATTTGATTTATTTGACCTTCATGTTGAAGCGTGAATAGACACAGAATTTGTAAAAACAGAAAATCTTGTCTTATAAAAATTTTCTTTTAAATCAGATTAAGTTAATGTATGAAGTGGTGGGTGTTTAAATGATCACAACAGGCCTTATGAGAAACTGAAACATGTTCTTAAAGCAAAAAGCTTAGGGAAAAAACTCCTTTCCCAGCAGTAAGTGTGGGCCTTTAGTAAGTCTCCTGGGACTCTAAATAGTTCACTTATTTATCTTTCATCTGGTGTCTTGACTTTGGAAATGTACACTTGCTCTTGTCAGTCCTTGCGGAGATGTTATAATGGTAACTACTTTCTTCCTGGAACATAAGAGCTTTCTCTTAGGAAACTAGGGGGGGGGGGTGTTCCTTTTTTTTTTTTTTTTTTTTTTTAAAGATGA
>SJYA01003264.1:622260-634427 GCA_006410615.1 Neotragus moschatus
TCTATCGAAAGATGTGAAATTAAAGGAGAAAATCTGAGAAAGTAAGGATGGCATAAGGTAAAAAGTACACTTTTTCAATCAGAAAGTGCTGTCTAGGAAAGACAGAAAAAATAGATATTATATACACATTTTTCCTCTCTGTGTTTGTCTCTATCTTCTGTGTGTGAATATGTATGTAATGTCTATATGTGTGTACTTAAAGTATAATGTATGTGATTATGAGAGAAGAATTTATTTTTTTTGGTTGGCATTTTTATTGAATAATATCTTAATTGATTTTTATTGCAGTATAGTTGCTTTTTACAATGTTGTATTAGCTTCTACTGCACAGCAAAATGAATCAGCCACACATCTACATATATCCCCTTCTTTTTGGATTTCTTTCCTGTTTAGGACACCACAGTGCATTAAGTAGAGCTCTCTGTGCTTATACAGTATGTTCCCATTAGTTAAGAATTTAAACTAAGCTGCATATAGCATTACTTTCCTGGCACTCTAGGAGCTATGTCAATCATTTTCCCAGGAAGTGATCCAATGACTTCAAGAATTATTTTTCTAAGATTTTCTAGGTTGATACCATGGCAAGCTGGCAGAAGATGTGCTAGCATTTCCAAGCGACAAGAGAAGTGCTGTGCTAGAAGCCCCAAGGGCAGTGAGTGAGTGGTATGTTCACTGTAACCAAGCTCAGCCAGCCCTCTCCTTTATGAAACTTTCCTCCCTTGGAACTTGGCTCTGGCTGATTAATGCACTACTATTCACTAAATTTTCTGTGACAGATCAAAGGGGAGCCTGATTATCTAGATGCCATTTTACAAAGTATCAGCCTAGGCATTACATGCCCAAGTGATAGCCATGTATCCACCCCTAAGACTAGACCAAAGGCAAGGTATTGGTGGCAGTGGGCAAGAGGGAGAAGTAAGCCTTCAGAAAAATTAGAAAGCAGGTGAAGCTGAATCTTTGCACCTCTCCTTTTCTGAAAGATGCATCCCTCTCAGGCGCTCTGTCTACCCCTATCCCAAGTTTCTCACCTAACATCTAAAACCTGATCCATTTCCCATTACTGAATGGATTGTAGACCGTTTTCCCACTCAAACAGCTATTTCATTTCTGAAGACCCTTAGAGATTATGTGTCCACCAGTCTCGATTTTCATTTAGGAAAGAGTTCAATAATATGGAAGTGACTTGCTCACAGTCACACAGCAAATTGTAGAACTGAAAATTACTCCTAATTCCTTGATCCATGTTTTCTACTACAACCCTGTGAGTCTTAATTTTTGTTCTGTTAGTTAGGTGCCTTATAGTCCCGCTGTGTTTCTATAAAGTGGGGAGCAGATCTATCTCCAGGTTCAGGGTACATGTTTTTACATGTAAGAACTCTTTCTACCAATCTCCTCATTGGTTTATCTGTATGTATGTTACACTGGCTCCAGCAAACCTCATTACCCTGTCAACGTCCAACTGCCCAATATGATGAGGGAGAAGGGCCTCCCAGTGGCAACCTGGGAGGAGGATTCTGACCTATATAACTCTTCCCATGGTTTGAGTCCCTATGTATTTAATAGTCTGGCCTCTGGAAGAACAATTGTTTTTGAAATTACAAGAAGTGTGATGGTGAGTTGAAAGCCATATATATAGGCCCAGATACTTCAATATTAAGGCTGAGTAGCAAGCAGGAAGGCCAGAGATTCCAGAAAGAAAACAGGAGATATTTCTTGTTTGAAACCTCCTTGGCATTGTTATTCTTTATGTTTATCTCACAAAATGTAAAAATGACACACCTCTCATATTTCTGAACAAGGTCTTCGGATTTGTGTGGATATTTCCACACCAAGAAGTCAGCTTCTCCATTACTTGGAAAGATAAAATGAAATCAGAAAACTTGGAGTGACCTCAAAAACCACAAAGAATCCATGCAATGCCAAAAAAATCAGATGGGTTCTTTTCATTGAAGTATTTTAGTGTTTATCTCCACATCAATCAACTCACTGCCTTTGTAAACAAATTCTGTTTACACCATCCAATTAAACTCTTAACCATGGCCATTGGTAAGAATGTCATATAATAAAGCATTTATTTCTTAGGCATTTGTGATTAGAATGATATTATATTTAATACTAAGACTTTCAAGACATCATATTTCAGAGTCTTATAATATCCCTGTCATTTTGAGAATTCCTTTAGATAATTCTTCTAGAGTTGAACCATTGTAGGTGAGATTTAGTGGAAAAAATGAATGTGAATATATTTGATTAATAAATTTAATTTCCCATCAAATGTATAAAACTAATACACAGCATCTTGCTCAAAACAACGTTAAATATTCAAAGATATTTCAGGAATATCTAGAAAGATAATAATAGCTGGTTCATTTCATAATGAGTTCTAAGACTGCTATGAAGGCCTTTAGTCGTTACAAATCTGAAATCTAATTTAAAAAAATGGTACATCTAATTTTATAAAAGACAAACTAAACTTCCAGAGAGTTTCAGTATATTGTCTACAGACACACAATAAAATTCCAATTTCTTCTGAATCCCAATCCACATCACACTTCCCTTCAGGTTGACCTCCTAATTTACTCATTCAAAATTTTCATTCATTACTCATTAACCAAAAAAAAAGGGGGGGGGANAAGAGTTCAATAATATGGAAGTGACTTGCTCACAGTCACACAGCAAATTGTAGAACTGAAAATTACTCCTAATTCCTTGATCCATGTTTTCTACTACAACCCTGTGAGTCTTAATTTTTGTTCTGTTAGTTAGGTGCCTTATAGTCCCGCTGTGTTTCTATAAAGTGGGGAGCAGATCTATCTCCAGGTTCAGGGTACATGTTTTTACATGTAAGAACTCTTTCTACCAATCTCCTCATTGGTTTATCTGTATGTATGTTACACTGGCTCCAGCAAACCTCATTACCCTGTCAACGTCCAACTGCCCAATATGATGAGGGAGAAGGGCCTCCCAGTGGCAACCTGGGAGGAGGATTCTGACCTATATAACTCTTCCCATGGTTTGAGTCCCTATGTATTTAATAGTCTGGCCTCTGGAAGAACAATTGTTTTTGAAATTACAAGAAGTGTGATGGTGAGTTGAAAGCCATATATATAGGCCCAGATACTTCAATATTAAGGCTGAGTAGCAAGCAGGAAGGCCAGAGATTCCAGAAAGAAAACAGGAGATATTTCTTGTTTGAAACCTCCTTGGCATTGTTATTCTTTATGTTTATCTCACAAAATGTAAAAATGACACACCTCTCATATTTCTGAACAAGGTCTTCGGATTTGTGTGGATATTTCCACACCAAGAAGTCAGCTTCTCCATTACTTGGAAAGATAAAATGAAATCAGAAAACTTGGAGTGACCTCAAAAACCACAAAGAATCCATGCAATGCCAAAAAAATCAGATGGGTTCTTTTCATTGAAGTATTTTAGTGTTTATCTCCACATCAATCAACTCACTGCCTTTGTAAACAAATTCTGTTTACACCATCCAATTAAACTCTTAACCATGGCCATTGGTAAGAATGTCATATAATAAAGCATTTATTTCTTAGGCATTTGTGATTAGAATGATATTATATTTAATACTAAGACTTTCAAGACATCATATTTCAGAGTCTTATAATATCCCAATCATTTTGAGAATTCCTTTAGATAATTCTTCTAGAGTTGAACCATTGTAGGTGAGATTTAGTGGAAAAAATGAATGTGAATATATTTGATTAATAAATTTAATTTCCCATCAAATGTATAAAACTAATACACAGCATCTTGCTCAAAACAACGTTAAATATTCAAAGATATTTCAGGAATATCTAGAAAGATAATAATAGCTGGTTCATTTCATAATGAGTTCTAAGACTGCTATGAAGGCCTTTAGTCGTTACAAATCTGAAATCTAATTTAAAAAAATGGTACATCTAATTTTATAAAAGACAAACTAAACTTCCAGAGAGTTTCAGTATATTGTCTACAGACACACAATAAAATTCCAATTTCTTCTGAATCCCAATCCACATCACACTTCCCTTCAGGTTGACCTCCTAATTTACTCATTCAAAATTTTCATTCATTACTCATTAACCAAAAAAAAAGGGGGGGGGAGGGGAGGGGGCTGAGATGCATGTCTGAGTGTTTGTTCTACTTATCCTTTTAAAAAATATTCTTATTTATTTATTCATGGCTGCACTGCATCTTCCTTGCTGCCCACAAGCTTTCTCTAGTTGCAGAGAGCAGGGGATACTCTTCATTGACAAACGTGGACTTCTCATTCTGGTGACTTTTCCTGTTGTGGAGCACAGGCTTTAGCGGATCAGGCTTCAGTAGTTGTGGCTCATGGGCTTTAAGAGAGCACGGGCTCAGTAGTTGTGGTCCATGGGTTTGGTTGCTCTGCTGCCTGTGGGATTTGCCCAGGTCAGGGATCAAAGCCATGACTTCTGCATGGGCAGGAGGATTCTTAACCACTGGACCACCAGGAAAGCCCTGTACTTATCCTTGACTTCTCCAACTACTTCTTCACGTGTTCTTCAGTTCTTTTTTATGGCCATGGCTTGGGGCTTGTGGGATCTTAGGTCCCCAACTGGAGGTCGAATCTGAGCCCTAGGCCGTGAAAGAGCAGAGTCCTAACCACTGGACTGCCAGAGAATTCCCTGTTCCTTAGTCTTTAATGCCTCAACCTTGATTTTAACAAACAATGCCACTTGTAAATAAGACTTGGAGAAGGAATGCAGAGGAGAGAAGATAAAAGGAAAGGAGACTTAGTCTGGAATGTGTTTATCTTTCTTGGATTGATCTTTCTGATAAAGAGGAAAATTGCTACTTAGTTCAGCTCCTAAAGAAGGCTAGAGATTTGGGATTGTGCTGTGAGGGGAAAGTAAGGGATGGGAGAGAAAAGAGAAGAAAGAAAAGAGGAGTAAGTGAAGATAAGCAGTAGGTGAATGTGGGTACCAGTGTGGGAAGTGAGTAGGGTCCAAATATTAGGGGAAAATGATAGAAGCAAGTGCTGAGGTGAGTGTCAAGGAGCAGGAGGGAAGGTGGGGAGCAAGGAGAGGTAAGTGTTGAAGGAGAAGCCCTAAGGTTTAGTCCCAAGTGCTCCACATTTGAGCTACTGCAGTTCAGAAGTATGTGTGTTCATTTGTGCACACATATGTGATTAATAGCTGGCATCTCAGAATTCTGTGCTCACACTAAAAAATGAATCTCTATTCACGTGTTTTCCCAGAAGTAAAACAAGAGAAAATAAATTAAATGGGTCTTTGCAGTTTTTTAACAGAGATTTTTTTCCTGAGATTGGCCCCCAGAACTTCCAAAACCATGCACAGCTGATCAGAGTGTTGGTGGTGGAAAATACCCATTAGTAAATGAAGCCGTAAGGACTTTGCAGAGAAGTTGTTTGGTGTTTATTCAGAGTAGCAACCTCTAGTCTTCCTCACTCAAGGAATCTGGAGGTGGAGGGCAAGCAAAAATATGAATATGGATCTTTCAGACATTTTTCTAACTCAGCTTTGTCCTATCAATTGATTTTTCTTTCCCCACTATTTCCACCCAGGATGACCCTACCTTCATCTATATTTACTCAGGTATTTGGACAGCTTTGCCTATAAGAGTTCCAGGCCATAATCATGCTGTTCCCATGTTTGCCTCTATAAACCAAACTCTCTGGAATCCATCCATATTTCATTCTACTTCTCAGCCTCACCTTTTTCCATTTATGCAAAGAATAGTAATGTTGTCATCTTCCCTGAGCAAATCAATTGTTCCTTCCCATGAGCTGATGACTTGGTTTGTGTCTACTTTGTCACAGACTATAAAAGCTACCATCTCATGCACCTCCTGTTCCTTGATTGACGTGAGCCTCAACATCCCCGTGCTGCTGGTAGCCAATGAGGCTTTCTTGCCTCTTTCGCTTTTCCCTCTTCCCTCATTCTTATGATCCTGAGAAGGCCTTTCCCATAGAAAACATTAACTCTTAATCCTTGCCCAAGTCTCTGTTTTCCAGGAAAACTCAGATAATAAAAATACTGTTTACCTTACAGCACCGGTCCTCAAACTTTTTGGCACCAGGAATCAGTTTCAGGGAAGACAGCTTTTCCAAGGACCAGGGTTGGGGGGATGGTTTCAGTATGATTCAAGTGCATTAAATTTATTGTGCACTTTATTTCTATCATTATTACATCAGTTCCATCTCAGATCATTAGGCATTAGATCCCAGAGATTGGGGACCCCTGTGCTGTGGAACCATCTTCTGTCATCAGAAGACACTGTACAGGTTCCCAGTGACTAAGATAGCAAGCTCTCTGACAGGGAGTATGTTTGAAACCTTCCAGAAGTTGTGTCAGGAAGTGAACCCAGAATACTCAGCCTGGTGACAGGCTCAACCACAGTACTCAAGTCAGTGGGGATGGGGGGGCAGTAACAATTGTGTGAACAGCAGCAGTGGGGGCAATGCAGAAAGACAGAAGGTGGTTCATTTTTCACTGAAGTCTCCTAAGTCTTCCTAAATCTCCCAGCATACAAGCAGGCACTGAGCTCTAAAAGCAGGGCATCTACTACCCACAATAGAAAAGTCAGAAATAGTGAGCTGAGAATTAGAGCATTTGATCTTCATGACCTGGATAATCACGATGGTGTGATCACTCACCTAGAGCCAGACATCCTGGAATGTGAAGTCAAGTGGGCCTTAGAAAGTATCACTAGGAACAAAGCTAGTAGAGGTGATGGAGTTCCAGTTGAGCTATTCCAAAGCCTGAAAGATGATCCTGTGAAANCCTGGCATGCTGCGATTCATGGGGTCGCAAAGAGTCGGACACGACTGAGCGACTGAGCTGAACTGAACTTCCTTTCTTTTCCTGTATTATTTATCTTGGTTTCTAACTTTGTGGTTTTCTGCTCTCATTGATTATTTCTATGCAAGCAGAAACTCTCTGAGAAGATCCATCCCTTCATACTCCCGGATGCCTCTTCATCAGATTATGTCTGCCCTTAGCTCAGACAAGGTAGAATTGGGTCCTCTGAAATTGTCACTACTGCTTAGTACTTTAGGGGATATACCACTTGTGGCTGGTCTTTAGGTATTTTTTTCTCCTCCCCATCTTATTCATTTATTTTTTATTTAAAGACTGTTTGTCTTAGTTGTGGCACATGGGATCTTCAGTTTTCATTGTAGCATGCAGGATTTTTAGTTCTTGCATGTGGGATCTAGTTCCCTGACCAGGGATAGAATCTGGGCCCCTACACTGGGAGCATGGAGTCTTAGCCACTGGCCCACCTTACTCATTTATTTTTAAAGTCTAATAAATGACCTTGCTCCTAAGATTTTGTTTGGGTTTCTCTTCTTTTCCCCAAGATGATCCCAGAGACTTAACAGCTACGTGTAAAAGAATGAAATTAGAACATTTTTCTCATAACATATACGAAAATAAACTCAAAATGGATTAAAGACTTAAATGTAAGGCTGGAAACCATAAAACTCCTAGAAGAAAACAGGAAGTCTTAATATATTTTTTGAGTCTATCTCCTTAAGCAAAGGAAACAAAAACAAAAATAAACAAATTAGAACAAACTAAGCTTAAAAGCTTTTGCACAGCAAAGGAAGCCATCAGCAAAAAAAACAAAAAAACAAAAAAACAAAAAACAAAAAACCAAACACAATCAACAACTAAATGGGAGAAAAATATTTGCAAATGATATGTCCAGTAAGGAGTTCATATCTAAAATAAGTAAATAGTTCATATTCAAAACGAAAAACCATATAAAAAATGGGCAAAAAAAAAATGGGCAGAAGACCTGAAATAGACATTTTTCCAAAGAAAACATATGGATGGTCAACAGGCACAGGAAAAGTGTTCAGCATGGCTAATCACCACAGAACTACAAATCAAAACTATAATGAGATAGCACCTCACATCTGTCAGAGTGGCTATTATCAAAAAGACAACAAATAACATTTGCTGGAGAGGGTGTGGAGAAAAGGGAGTCCTAGTATACTGTTGGTGGGATTGTAAATTGGTGCAGCCACTGTGGAAAACAGTGTGATTTCTCCGTTTTGGGCATCGTGAATAATATTTTAAATTTTCTTCTGAAATTGTTCATTGCCACTGTATAGAAATACAACTGATTTTATATCTTTCACTACTGCTGAACTGATTTATTAGCACTAGCAGTATTTTTCTGGGTGTTTATGATTTTATATACATATGTAAAAGATCGTGTCACCTATGAATGAAGTAAGCTTACTTCTATTTTTCCAGTTTGGATATCCTTTATGTCTTTTTCTTCCTTAATTGCTTGGTTAGAACTTACAGGACAATGTTGAATATCAATGGGGGAAGTAAGCACCCTTGTCTTGTTCTTGATCTTTGGAGGAAAACTTTCAGATCTTCACCAATGAGTCTCATGTTTGCTGGGTTTTTAAAAAACTAAATGTCCTTTATCATGTTGAGGAAGTTCCTTTCTATTCTTATTTTGCTGGGTTTTATGATGATAAAGCATTGGATTTTATCAAATGCTTTTTCTGCATCAATTAAGATAACCATGTTGTTTCTTACATTTCATCAATGTAGTATAGTGTTACATTGATTGATACTCATACGTTGAAGCACTGTTGCATTCCTGGGATAAATTCTGATTACTTATGGTCATAATTTTTTTAATGTGTTGCTGGAGTCAGTTTGCTAGCATTTTGTTGAAAATTTTTGCATTTTTGTACATAAGGGATCTTGGTCTGTAGCCTTCTTTTTAAAGACGTCTGTCTAGCTTTGGTGTCATGGGATGAGATGTGATTTTACCAGTTAAAATCATAACTCTTTTAACTGGTGTTAATTCTTGAAACTTTTGGTAGATTTCACTAGTGAAGCCATCTGGTCCTGGATTTTTCTTTGTTGGAAGGTTTGACATAACTGATTTAACTGCCTTACTTGGAATAGGTTTGTTCAGGTTTTCTATTTCCTCTTGAACCAGATTTGGTAGCTTGTGTGTTTCTTGAAATTTTCCCATTTCATCTGGGTTATCTAAATTTTTGGCCTTCAATTGATCCTAATAATTACTTATTACTGTGTAATTATAGTAGTCACATTATTATAATAGTAATCACTTATTATAACCTTACAAAAATAAAGAAGGTAAAGTCTTTTTCTGTTAGATAGTAGCAATGTCTATAAGGCTTTTTTAAAAAAATTATTTAACAAGGTCCATTTTCTTCCCCCAAGTAAGCCACAATAGTTGTGCATGCTGCCACCCGCACAGCAGATGTCCAGCTGAGAAATGGGGAGTGGTAAGTGGGTACAAAAATATGACATAATACTCTCTTATCTTTTTTTTTGAAAGCAATCTTTCTTCACTAAGCACTCCTCTGGTTGCTCTTAGTTGTTTCTTTTTTTCCCCCTTAGATTCCAGAGTTCTGAAAAAGTTGATTCGAACAGTTTTCCCCAACCTAATGGTTGTTGCTTTAGTGTATGGATAAATCCTTGGAGTTTCCTCTCCTTCATTCTTAGTGATGCCATCCCTCCCCCCCAACATTTAATTTTGATTATGAAAACTTTCAATCATGCAGAAAATATAAAAGAATAGTACACTGAAGACCTACCACAAAAATTGTACCATAAACATGTTATACTTGTTTTAAATCACATAACCATTTATCTATGAATCTATGAGTCTATTAACTTTTCTTATGCTTTGATGCATTTCAACATAAATTGCAGACTTCCATAAACCCTCTTGTTATTTTTTGATAAACATAAAAACCTCTCCCAACATCCTGATCTACCCTTGAAGGACACCATAAGTGGTGTGTGTGTGTGTGTGTGTGTGTGTGTGTGTGTGGTGGGACAGCACTACAGGAATGTCCCACATACTCTGATGAGTTTAGTAGAATCTTGAGCTAGTTAAAAGATCCTCAGGGCATGTTGCCCAACTTTTTATCTGATCAATCTCTCCATAGCATCCCCACAGAATCCACCGTTGGCTTATATACCTTCAGGGATCGGCATCTCACCAATTTTGGAAGTAGACTGTTCCATCTTTGGACAACTCAAAATATTCAGACGTCCTAGAGCTACACACATGGGGCTTCCCTGGTAGCTCAGCCGGTGAAGAATCCTCCTGCAATGCAAGAGAGCCGGTTTCGACTCCTGGGTCGGAAAGTTGCCCTGGAGAAGGGAGAGGTTACCCACTCCAATATTTTTGGGCTTTTCCTGGTGACTCAGATGGTAACAATCCACCTGCAATGTGGGAGACCTGGATTCCATCCCTGGGTTGGGAAGATCCCCTGGAGGAGGGTATAGCAACCTACTCCAGTATTCTTGCCTGGAAAATCCCATGGTCGCAAAAGCCTGGCAGGCCACAGTCCATGGGGTCACAAAGAGTCGGACACGACTGAGCGCCTAAGCACAGCACAGCACGGAACTACACAGAAGATTAATCATCTCTCTCTCACTGCAGACAGTTCTTATGAGTTGTAAAGAGCCCTTCCTCAAGTATTCCCTTCTCCATTATATGTCCTGGTTCCTTTAACTACTCACTTTCCCATCGGCCTCCTAATTCGACTCTGAATGCTTTACCAAAGTCCTCTTTAAATGGCACGAGTCGAAGCCATGGACAAACTCCCATTAAGGTGGGCTGTTCAGATTAGAGGTAGTTGAGCACTTTTCTTTCACTCTTAACTGAACCTGTATAAGACGTTTTCCCCTTTGACTCAGACCTTAGCGGAGCTTGGTATAAAACGTTGGCTCTTTCCCCTCCGGAGCGACTCATAGTGTTTCTTTGATTATTCCATGCTGCCATCTGGTGGCTCAAACAGGTAGTTCCTGCCTGCCCCTCCCCCTCGCCTTGGACCTGATTGAGAGCAGGGGAGAGGAGGTATAGATTAACAAAATAAAAACCCTAGAAGTAAAATAATCGAAGTCTTTTAAAAAGAGGACTTGAATCCTCCTCCCGCCCCATATAATTCCTGCTGTGTGTCCTACATTTGGGAGAACCAAAGTAGAGGGAGTTGGCACAGCTAGGGTACAGCCCCAGAAAATATGCTGAGACTATCCCATTTCGGTCCAACTCTGACTTTCAGCAAGTCACTTTTCCTTCTAGTATCTCAGTTTCCACACTTGTGATCCCAACAGATTTATCAAATGAAGTCAAGCAGAACTGAAGGCAAAACCAGGCTGTGAAGGGAAGAAAGTGAAGTGGGCTGAAAGTGGGGGAGGGTGGCAACAGGAAGGAAATAAATAAACCCTGAACTTGAGAAACAGCAAGAAAGGGCTGGGTTGCTGCAGGGTATGCTGGACCCTTAGCATGTATTTCGGGGGCTTACCTTTCTACGCAAGTAGTTCTTTCTATAAAACTCATTGGCCCAAGAGAGATGTAGTGATTTAGTAATGAAGATTTAGAATGATGGGTAGAGAAGAGGTACTTATATACTTGTTTATTAGACAGTTCATGTGGAAACTCTCCATAAGGGCTGAGTACCATCTCTTCATTTTTAGGTCTCGAAACCATTTCTTCATGTTTTTTATTGTCAAATGAACCATATTTGTCTAATTTCACGTCTTCCCTTACTAGAAAAAGGTAGCAACACTTACTACTTCAAGAACAAAGGCTCTTTAGAAACTGTTTGTGTCTTCTGCATTTCTTTTAGCCCAAGTCTTGGCATCGGATCTTGGTAATCAAGAACCTTAAAATGTCCCGTGTCTGATGTGAATGAGAGTACCCCAAATTAGCATGTCAACACCAATTGGGGGCCTAATCTCACCAGATCCCATGAAAGATTACTGTGACAGTCAATGGGAATAGTCTTCAGTCTGGAGACCCTCTTGGAACCAGGGCCTACCTGCAGAACTCCAGGACAACCAATTTATAACTTGTCTTTTCACCTTTTAAGGGGTTTTTTGGGAAACAAAAGGCTTTGATTTCAAAAATTCAAATTTATCAATTTTTTTGTAGCTGATGCTTTTTGAGGTTTGCTTTAGAAAATTTTCCCTAATCCAAGGTCTAAAAAGTATAGAATGTTTCCACAATTGTAGAGAATGCAATTGGACAGGCCTAGTTACCCTAATTATTGGTAGCCTGTGTAAAAGACACAATAAGTTGAAACAGGTTAAATTCTATAGTGAAGTCAGATTCGGGATGATACTATTAGTTAGTGTCCTATACAGAAGGAGCTTAGGACTGCT
>SJYA01003264.1:639528-659080 GCA_006410615.1 Neotragus moschatus
AGCAGCATAATCTCTTATGTTTACCTAGGACCCTATTCCCACCTAACTCCCCTTTTTACTGCAGAGGGTACTTGGAACTGTTAATGTGCTTTATTGCAGCCACAGTCCCTTTTGTTAATCTAGAATCATTTTTGTTATCTAGAATCATTTTTGTTCTTACTGGATTTGTATTACCATATAAAGTAACTGCGACTGTTAATGTGCTTAAATCCAGCTACAGTCTTTCCTATTAATCTAGGATCCCATTCCTATCTAACTCCCTTTTCATGACTGCAGAGGGTACTTGGGGCTGTTAATGCATTTACCTGCCTATATAGTCTCATCTGTTGATCTAGATTCCCATGCCCTGCTGCTCAATTTGCTTTGTGAAAGAGGATACAAGGGACTGATATGGTGCTTAAATGCAGCTACAGTCCCTTATGTTAACCTAGGATTCCATTCCCACCTGACTTCTTTTTCATTAATGCAGAGCCTATATGCTGCTGCTAAGTCACTTCAGTCTTGTCCAACTCTGTGCAACCCCATAGATGGCAGCCCACCAGGCTCCCCCGTCCCTGAGATTCTCCAGGCAAGAACACTGGAGTGGGTTACCATTTCCTTCTCCAATGCATGAAAGTGAAAAGTGAAAGTGAAGTAGCTCAGTCCTGTCCGACTCTTAGCAACCCCATGGACTGCAGCCTACCAGGCTCCTCCGTCCATGGAATTTTCCAGGCAAGAGTACTGGAGTGGGGTGCCATTGCCTTCTCCGGAGCCTATATGGGACTTGTCAAAATGCTTAATTGCACTGCTGTCACTTCTCAGTCCTGGAGCCTATCCCTCCTACTTGATTTGTATTATCCTAGAGTGTAAAGACTGTTAACATGGTTAAATACATCTACAGTCTCTTAGGTTTACCTATGATCCCATTCCCATTTAAATCTTGTTGCATGACTGCTGAGGTTACTTGGAATAGTTAATGACCTCAATTAGAGCTACTGTCCTTTCTGTTAGTTGAGATTCCCATGCCCTCCTACTCAATTTGCATTAGCAAGGGAGATATAAGGGACTGTTATTGTGCCTAAATGCAATGACCTAGGATCCCATCCCCCACCTAACTCCCTTTTCCTGACTGCAGGTTACTTGGAACTGGTAACTGTGCTTAAAAGTCCCTACAGTTCCTTCTGTTAGTCTAGATTTCCATCCACTCCTACATGATTTGCATTAACACAGTGTTCATAGACTGTTAATGTGCTTAAAAGCAGCTACAGTCTTATGATAAACTAGGATTCTGTCCCCAGCTAACTACTTTCTCATGACTGTGCAGAGGATATTTGGGACTGGTAATGCACTTACCTGCCTATACAGTCTCATCTGTTGGTCTACTTTCCCATGCTCTCTAATTTGCATTATAAAAGAGGGTATAAGGGACTGTTAATGTGCCCTACTGCAGCCACAGTCCCTTATGTTACCTAGGACCCTAGGTCCTTTTAATGACTGCAGAGGGTACTTGGAACTGTTAATGAGCTTTACTGTAGCCACAGTCCCTTTTGTTAATCTAGAATCGTTTTCGTTCTTAATGGATTTGTATTACCACATAAAGTAACTGGGACTGTTAATGTGCTTAAATAGAGCTACAGTCCTCTATATTAATCTAGGATTCCATTCCCACCTAACTCCGTTTCATTATTGCAGAGCCTACAGGGACTTGGTAATGGGCTTAAATGCACTGCTGTCCTTTTTATTAAGTCTGGAATCCCATCTCTCCTACTCAATTGACATTACCCCAGAGTGTACAAGAGACTGTTACTGTGCTTAAATCCATCCAGTCTGTTATGTTTACCTATGACCCCATTCCCCAACAGTCAGTGACTCCCTTGCACTACCACAGAAAGTAGAAGGGACTGGTACTGTGCCTAAAAGCAACTACAGTCCCTTATGTTTACCTTGGACCCTGTTCCCACCCAACTCCCTTTTAATGACTGCAAAAAGTACTTGGGACTGTTAATGGGCTTTATTACAGTTACAGTTCCTTCTGTTAGTCTAGATTCCCATCCACTCTTACATGATTTGTATCACTACTGACTGTACAAGAAACTGTTAATGGGCCACAGTCCCTTCTGTTATTCTGAAATTTGTTATTTTTACTTGATTTGCATTACTGAAGATGCTACAAGAAACTGTTAGAGTGCTTAAATGGAGCTACAGAGTCTTACATTTATCTAAAATCCTGTTCCCACCTCACCCCCTTGACATGATTGTAGAGAGTACTTGGGACAGTTCAAGGGCTCAATTAGAGCTATAGCCCCTTCTGTTAGTCCCGATTCCCATGCCCTCATACTTGATTTGCTTGCCACAGTGAGTACAATGGACTGTTAATATGCTTAAAAGGACCTACAGTCCCTCACGTAACCTAAGATCTCATTTCCACCTAACTCCCTTTCCTGCCTACAGAGGGTATTTGGGACTGTTAATGAGGTATATTGCAGCTGCATTCCCTTCTGTTATTGTACATTCTTATGCCCTCTCACATGATTTGCAGTACCACAAATTCTACAGTTCAGTTCAGTCGCTCAGTCGTGTCCGACTCTTTGCGACCCCATGAATCACAGCATGCCAGGCCTCCCTGTCCATCACCAACTCCTGGAGTTCACGCAGACTCATGTCCATTGAGTCGGTGATGCCATCCAGCTACCTCATCCTCTGTTGTCCCTTTCTCCTCCTGCCCCCAATCCCTCCCAGAACCAGGATCTTTTCCAATGAGTCAACTCTTTGCATGAGGTGGCCAAAGTATTGGAATTTCAGCTTCAGCATCAGTCCTTCCAATGAACACCCAGGACTGATCTCCTTTAGGATGGACTGGCTGGATCTCCTTGCAGTCCAAGGGACTCTCAAGAGTCTTCTCCAACACCACAGTTCAAAAGCATCAATTCCTTGGTCCTCAGCCTTCTTCACAAATTGTACAAGGGACTGTTAAAAGTGATTAAATGAAACAGCAGTTTCTTATATTAATCTAAGATCCTATTCCCACCTAACTGTTTTCATTAATGTAGAGCCTACATGGACTTGTTAATGGGCTTATTTGCACCGCCCTTCCTTCTGTTAGTCTAGATTTCCTGGCCATCCTTGATTTGCATTATCAAAGAGGCTATAATGGACTGTTAATATGCTAAAATGCTGCTATAGTCCCTTATAGTAACTTAGGATCTTATCCTCAACTAAGGCTCTTTGCAGGACTGCAGAGGATGCTTGGGGCTGTTCATGGCCTTAAATACCACTACATCCCTTATGGTAACCTAGGATACCATTCCCAACTATTAATATCTTCCTTTTAATTACTGCAGAGCCTACATAGAACTTGTTAATGAACTACCATTGTTCCTTCCCTTTGTTTAGATTCCCATCTCCTAAAGATTTACATTACCACAGAGGATACAGTGGACTGTTAGTGGACTGTTCATGTGTCCGTACAGTTCTTTTTCCTCCCCCTCCTTTTTAAAACCCAGGATCCTATTCCCACCTAACTCCCTTTGCATTACCAGTGACTGTACAAATGCCTGCTAATGTTTTTAAATGCAATTACAGTCCCTTATGTTAACCTAGGATCCCACCTCCAACTAAGTCCCTTTGCATGATTGCAGAGGATACTTGGAACTATTAATATGATTCACTGCAGCTACATTCCCTTATCTCATCTAGGATCCATTCTTTTCCTTCTTGATTTGCATTATCAGAGAGGATAGAAGGGATGGTTAATGTACTTAAATGGAGCTATAGTCCCTTATGATAATCAGGATCCTATTTCTACCTAACTTCCTTTGTATTACTTCAGAGCATACATAGGACTTTTTAATGGGCTTAATTGCACTACTCTCCCTTCTTTTAGTCTAGATCTCCATCCTTCCTACTCCATTTGCATTACCGCAAAGTGTGCAAGGGATTGTTATTGTACATAAAGGCAGTTACAGTCCCGTGCTTTAGTCTAAGATTCCCTCTCCCCCTTTAATTCCCTCTACATTACCGAAGGGGATACAAGGGACTGCTAATGTGCTTAAATGCTGCTTGCAGTCCTTTATGTTACCTAGGATCCCATCCCCACCTAACTCACTTGTTAAAGAGGCTACAAGGGACTTTTAATGTGTTTAAATGCAGGTATAGTGCCTTAACATCGAAATCCATTCCTGCATAACTCCCTTTTTCAGAACTGCAAATGGCAATTGAGACTGATAGTGAGCTTTATTGCACTTCCAGTCTCTCTTAGTCTAGGATCCCATTCTCTCCTACTAGATTTACATTACCACGACTGTACAAGGGACTTTTAATGTGCTTAAATGCCACTGTTGTCCCTTATGTTAACCTAGGATCCGATTCCCACCTAACTTCCTTTTCATGACTGCAGAGGGTACTTACGGACTGTTAATGCTTTTACTTGCCTATACAGTCTCATCTGTTGATCTAGATTCCCATGCCCTCCGACTCAATTAGGGTACAAGGGACTGTTAACTTGCTTAAATGCAGCTACAGGCCCTTACGTTAACCTAGGATCCCATTCCCAGCTGACTCTTTGCATCATCCCAGAGGCTACAAGGGACTTTCAATGGTTTGAAAGTGAAAGTGAAGTTGCTCAGTCGTGTCCAGCTCTGCGACTCATGGGCTGTAGTTGGCCAGGCTCCTCCGTCCATGGGATTTTCCAGGCAAGAATACTGGACTTGGTTGCCATTTCCTTCTCCTGGGGATCTCCCTGACTCAGGGATTAAACCCTGGTCTCCTGTATTACAGGCAGATTCTTTACCATCTGAGCCACCAGGGAATCCCAATGTGTTTAAATGCAGGTAAAGTCCCTTATTTTAAGTTCAAAGTCCATTCCCACCTAACTGCCTTTTTATCACTGCAGTGGGTACTTGGGACTGTTAATGGGACTGTTCTTGCTTATCCAATCTCATTCGTTGGTCTAGATTCCCATACTCTTCTACTCAGTTTGCATGAGGGTACAAGGGACTGTTAATGTGCTTAAATGCAGCTACAGTCCTAGGATCTCACTCCTCTCTACTCACTTGTGTTACTTGTTGGTATTTGGGACCGAAAGGTGCTTAAATGCAACTGTGGTGCATTTTGTTAACCTAGAATCCCATGCCCTCAAACTCTTAACATTACCTGGGAGTGTATTGGGACTGTAGAACTGCTTAATTGCAACTGTGGTCCCTTCTCTTAGTCTGGAGTCCATGCTCTCCACAGTTTTGTTTATATTACCACAGAAGGTACTTGGAACCTGTGAATGTGCCTAAATGCAGATGTGGTCCCTTTTGTTAGTTTAGGATCCCAGGACTTCCTTTACATTATCTGTGAAGGCATTTGGGACTGTCAAGGTGATAATTGCTGCTGTGTTACCTTCTGTTGTCTAGGATCCTGTTCCCTCCTACTTCCACTTCCTTTGCGTTACATGGAAGGGCGCTTAACTGTAGCTATGGTCCCTTTTGTTAGCCTAGTTTCCATTCCCTTTCTACTTCCTTTGCTTACCACAGAAGGTACTGGCTATTGTGGTGCATCTTATCCTCTCACATTACACCTTAGGGTCCTGAACACTAAGGCTCCTCTTTTTGCACTTTTTAATGTGCAGTTGCATTTGTTCCTCTTCCTCTGGAGTGTATAAAGACTTCACTCATTTCCCTTGTATTCAGTGGTGGATGTCCTTTACTCAAGACCTCTGTACTAGAATAAAGTGAACCATGACAATTCAGCACGAATATATTCTTTCACTTCAGTCCCTTGTATTCTGTTTTATAAAATATATGTATAAATTACCCCTATTACTTTTTTCTGGGAGTATTTACATGCAAAATTCCAGTGTTTAAGGCCCTTTTATTTAAATTAATATTCCTCCCTTTTGATGTTATATCAGGGGATGTTAGTGACGCAAACTCTCTCTTGGGACTCAGTGTGCATGTACCCTCATGACAAACTAATATATTGAATTTTTAGTATTAAAGCAGGGACTACTGACTAGTTTTTCTTTTGGACAGTTAATGTGCAGAATTACGCTAGGAACTCATCCCATTCCACCTCCTTTGCATCAGGGGTCCTAATCAACTGGCTGCTGCTTCTGTACAGTTTAAATGTGCATAATTTCAGTAGTCCATGCTCCCTTATGTTAGACTAGGATCCCATATCCTTGCCCCATTTACATTACTGCAGGGGCTTCTGACTAGCTAAGATTCACTGTCTTGGACTGTTAATGTATGTACTTACTGTTTGCTCCTGTACCTGTACCTCAGGTAAGGACCCTCCCCATTCTATTTATATTTCAGCAGGAGATGCCTACTATTCAAGATCTTACACACTATTGCAGTTAATGTGCACAATCTTAGTTGTCTTGTACACATTCTCGGTTGTCCACAGCTGTGCTTTATAGATTGGGGCCCTTTCACTTTTTGAAGCACAGGTTAACTTACCACCTTAAAGCCCTTGTTCTGGGACTGTGACTATGTAATTACAGTTGTCTATGGTCTTCTGAGTTAACTTGTCTCCCTGACTCTTTTCATCCTCTTTGCTTTACTGCATGGGGTACTGTCCACTTAAGGTCCCTTTCTCAAATACGTGTAATGACAGTTACATTATAGGGGCTTCATACTCCCTTTAAGATTCTTATATTTGTACAAGGTATATGATTTTAATTGACCACACCATGTCCCTGCAACATTAATTTACATAATTGCAACTTAGTTCATCTTACCCTGTTGCCTTCCCTTTCCTTAGCTTGTGAATGTACATTCTTGTGCACTAGACAAGGACCCTCCTCCTCACTCCCTATGCCTTCCAGTAAGTTTGCCCATTGCTAAGACCTTTCCATTTGGACAATTAATGTGCAGAGTTGCACTTTCCCATAACCTTATTACTTCTAGGACTATTGTATCTCCTTTGTAATAGTGCAAGGGATACTGTTTCCCTGCCAAGATCCCTTACTGTTAGTATACGTAATAGAAATCCTTGTCTTTATCAGTATACTTCGGTAATACTCCCTCAGCCAGCTATCATGACCTCAGCTCTTGGACAATTAATATGCACCAATAATATATCAAGTGTATGATCTTTAGATAGGATCCCTGTACCCTCACTATGGATCAGGAATACTGACTTAAGGCTTTTTTTTTTTTTTTTTTTTGACTCTGGGTGTGAATATTTGCAGTTATCTATACACCCTTCTATTAGAGTAGGACATCATTCCCTTATACTCCCTTGCATTACTGCATGGGCTGCTGATGACACAAAACTTTTACTGGGACTGCTGATGAGCACAATGGCAGTTGGCAATGGGTTTTTCCTCCCTGGTCTTGTTAAGCGAGCACTCCCAGCTCCAATTTCTCATGGTATAATAAACTATAAACACTGCACTATGCTGTGAACTTGTCCATCAAAGGGCGACCCACATTCCCACTCCTTTTGCGCTGGCTCCAGTGTATCAAATCCCAAGTAATCATGGCCTTGCCCTCCCCTCTTCAAACCCCTTGTCTGCCCTTGGACCCTTATGGATTTTTAATGTTCACAATTTCAGGTGTCCATCCATCCAGATAAGATTATGCTCCCTCACCCCTCCCACCCCTGCCCTGCCCCTTTTGCATTGTTGCTGGGAAATGTTGACTGAGTAAAACTCGTTTCTCTTGTATTTACAGTGTTAACAGCCCCAGATGTCATTGTTCTGCCCACTTTGAATTTCTATAATTCCCTGTTGCACTTTCCTTGGTCCCACCCATCAGGCACGGACTCTTCCACTTCCTTCTTTGCATTACTTCTGAATAGTGCTGACCACCACAGCCCCTTCTGTGTTATTAACACAGTATTGATTGTCCCATTTTTAAGCCCATCAGCCCAAGATCTCCCTACCATTTTGATGTTACATTTGTGCAGTATGGACTACCAAAAGCAGGCCAGAACTAGGAAATGGGCCTTTACTCCTTTTCCTGCATTTGTTAACGATCTCAGTTCCGATTATTGTCATATTCTGGGGACAGAATCATTCCTGATCCCCTCTGTTACTGCTTTACTAGGCAAAATGCTCAAGGCAAGTCAGATCCAAGGGAACTGGATTGCTACCCTTTATTTGGGGTTTTCATTATATAAAGTATCATTTGAAAATTGACTTCCCAGGAAGGAGGCTTAGCACTATCTGTGCATTCTTCCTTTCAAAGCAGATTGCCTGGCTGTGTCTCTCCTTTCCTCTTGTATATTGCCATTGTAAGTGCCAATTGCCAGGATACAACCAAAAAGTTTTTTTTTTTTTTTTTTTTTTTTTTACTTTTTTAAGAAAGACATCTGGATTGCAGGGTGGAATTGATAACCTGGTCATTGAAATTTTGAAGTCAGTAAACCCATTTATATCATGTACCTGATGACCAGTGTCTCTCATTTTACTAAGGGTGGTGAGTCTGTGGATAGACCACTGTGACTTTGATAGTTTAGTATATTACTAAAGGAGTTCTAGAGTGGAACTCTTAAGACCAGTATCTTTGGGCTCTACCACCATTTTCAAGCCATTCCTTGTTTGGGCTTTACCAGTGTTCACTTCTAGGAAAAACTATCTAGACTTCCTAATCCTTAAATTTCTTCATCTGGAGTTCCAACTAGTCTGTACTTATTTCAAGAAGATTGCTGTAAAAGGATAAAATGAGAGAACATGCTGAGGTGCTTTTGAAAACCATAGATCACTTTGTTTGATTAATCTATTACATTTTATGTACCCTGTTTAATTCTGCTATTTTAAAGTTACCTAAAGTACCACACTGAAGTGAGGACTTAGAAACGATGGAACCAGTTTCCCCATTTTATATGAAAAGAAAAATAAGCCAAGGTCTAATCAGTCTTTTGGATATAAATTTCAATAGTGGAAATGAATACAATGAATAATATCTCAGCCTCTAGTGTACAAGGTGTTCGGCAGAGAAGTATTTAATATGGAACTGCTGAAGCAAGTAACTAATTATCACCACAGCAGTTCTTTGTAATCACTGAAAAAGGATACTGTTGTCTGAGAAGGATGTCAAAAGATCGGCCCAGCTCAGGGTGCAGTTTGCACTACTAGCTCCTTGGACATCTGTAAGAAGAGTCTCTGGCTCTTTAGAATACTGTAAGTACTACTTTGTAGCTATTAAGTAATCTTTTTCCTATTCCATTTTCTTTCTCTTAGATGCTACCCATACAAAAATTGGAGGGTCCTTCCATGTTTCTACCTCATCTGTAATTTATATATCACCATATGAGTTAACAAAATTACAAAATTAATATTGTGTATCTGGCCCTATGCCAGGCTATATTGAAGTGAGGGGTAGAAATGCTATAGTCTTATATAATCTCATCCCCAATATGGTTATATTGTTTAAAAAGCTAATATAAGCACACTTGAAATAACTGTAGAACATAATAATCAAGTACTGTCATGTGAATTATATGTTCTAGAGCTTTAAAAAATGAGCACACTAGGGTTTGAAGTTGATAGGGTGAACTTAAGGAGGTAGGTTAACTTTTGTCTTTGGTCCAGGACATGATTACTATTACAGCCACCTGGGTACTATAATGTTTATTTTAATGTCATTTGGTTTTTATCTTTTTTGAACGCAGGGAAAGTGATTAGAAATAACACCTGGCCATTGTGTTTGGCTCTATCCAGGCTGGCAAATTGTTGATTGTTTTAAGCTTGAGTTTTTCAAGCTCTAGGGATTGGGAGTACAAATCTGATATGTTAGAACTTTGTACGCTTTTTATTCTCTCTCTGCCCAAGAACAGATGAGAGTAACAGTGTCTTCTTAGTTTGAGATATTCGTGGATCCTGTTTGGCAAGAGGGCAATAGAGAAATATGTTTTATAAGACCATGACCTTCCCCTCTTCCCTTTCACCTTTTTCAACGAATACTTTTGTGAGCTAAAAAGATTAGCCTCTCTGGTGTAAAAAGAACAAAGATCCAACTGAAAAAATATTAACATCAAATTTGAAAACTTTTTTTTGTGCATGTTCATGTATCCCAGCAAGAGCAAGAAGAATTATATTAATGAGCTGGGCTTCTCTCACTGCCCATTTTAATTAATATCCATATTTCCTCACAGCTTGTTTCCCCCAGCCAGTGCCTAAAGATATTTGTCTGACTGACTGGAGGTAATATATGAATAGTCCTGAGCCTTCTTGTTTCTCAGACTGAAGTAATTTGTCAGGATGCAACACCTTTTAAAGAAACAGGTTTTTTTGAGATCCTAAAGAGTAAACGTTTTGAGTAACACTGACTTAAGTTATTTGAAATGTAAACATGGTTTCCAATTTCAAAATAGCTTTGTCAAAAATATAATATTTTATATAACATTTAAAATAATTTATATAGAACTTGGAGATTGTGAGAATATATCCACAAACCCCCAGGGTTCTTATCACCCCAATTTGAGAAACACTGGTCTGTGCTTATGAGATCATTTATTGTAGTTAAGTTATCATTCAGTGTTAATATACAGCTATAACTATTTATTGGAATTTGTTTTAAAGGGATGAATTCTAAGCTGGTTCCCCCCCACTCAAGAGGAAGGATGGATCAAGTTTACGTGGAGTGAATCCTGCACTGGACAGCATCCAAAGGTGAATCTTGGAGTTGTATTTCAGTTCATTGCTTGAAATAAAATCTCTAGCAGTTGTAGAAAGGGATGCTCTGGGAATGTCGGCATCTTCAAACTCAAGATAATCCTTTAATTCAACAAATATTTATTAGACCAGGCACTGGAATAAATAGTAAAATCAAAGACATAGTTCCTGTCCAGGAATCTGCTATCTCATGGTGGATACAGAAGTGAACAAATTATTATGGTGTTGGGCCGTTTGATGAGTATCATAACATTTTGGGGAAATTCTGTGGTTCATAGAGGAAGAAGAGTGGGAGAAAACACTGTTACTAAGCAAAGTGATCAGTTCAGTTCAGTCGCTCAGTCGTGTTTGACTCTTTGTGACCCCATGAACCGCAGCTCGCCAGGCCTCCCTGTCCATCACCAACTCCCGGAGCCTACCCAAATTCATGCCCATTGAGTCAGTGATGCCATCCAACCATCTCATCCTCTGTCGTCCCCTTCTCCTCCTGCCCTCAATCTTTCCCAGCATCGGGGTCTTTTCAAATGAGTCAGCTCTTTGCATCAAGTGGCTAAAGTATTGGAGTTTCAGCTTCAACATCAGTCCTTCCAATGAACTCGCAGGACTGATTTCCTGTAGGATGGACTGGTTGGATCTCCTTGCAGTCCAAGGGACTCTCAAGAGTCTTCTCCAATACCACAGTTCAAAAGCATCAGTTCTTCAGTGCTCAGCTTTCTTTATAGTCCAACTCTCACATCCATACCTGACTACTGGAAAAAACATAGCCTTGACTAGATGGACCTTTGTTGGCAAAGTAACGTGTCTGCTTTTTAATATGCTGTCTAAGTAGGAAATATAACTTTACTTCCAAGGAGTAAGTGTCTAGGATTTGTTTAATGTTGACATAAAGATTCTTATAATGTGGTAATTCTTGATCAGGGATCTGGAAGCCATACCTGGTTCTTTCCACACTATACCATAACATAAAAAATACTTTCAAGATTGCAAACCTGACTTAGACCTTTTTCAGTGACCTCCTATCCTAGAGTAAAGGCAGGTAACCAATCATTAAAAATGATCAAGGCAATTGTACTTCTAGGCAGCAGTAGCAATTCCTCTGCTGCTTTGCATCTTGAAGTATTTTTAGCACCTTTAGGCCACAAATTTAGCCCTTAAAGTGGCTGTTGGTTTGACTCATACTTTCATTTAGCTCTTTTTTCTATACTTGCTTAGTTCTTCTGTGATACTGCCAGTGCTGACTATTACAGGACCTTAGGGAGACAACAAGCTAGAGTTGTGAGAGAGGAGATACCTATATCTAATGTTTTAGGTTAATGCTTCTTAGTGGGTTTTTTTTGTTGTTGTTGTTGAGGTTTTCTCAGCATTTAAAAAAAATTTTATTTTTTTAATTGAAGGGTAATTGCTTTAAAGAATTCTGTTGTTTTCTGTCAAATCCCACCATGAATATTATATTGAGCCCTGCCCTCTCTGTCTTCTCAAGGACATTCCAAGCATATCAGACCTGAGGACTTCAAGCAACTTTAAGAAGCTCCATATTCAGGAGGTCTTTCCTTTTGAGAATCTGGATCAGCTCCAACCAATCTAAAAGGATGGCTTGCAGTTTCCCTGGAGAAAAAGGTAGTGTAAGGAGCTTATTGTGTGAATTCTGTCTTTGGGTTTAAAGGCTTTAACTTCCTGTAGCTCTCCTTTTAAAAACTGAACATGAGCCAATTTTCATCAATTTCTATACATTTTTTCTTTCTGAGTGTAAGAGTAGAATAATAGAGACCCGAGGGCCTGTGTAAGCTACATTATTGGATCCTTGTTTTTCCTTTTGCATAGATTTGCTTAGTTGTTATAATAACTGAGGTTTTATGTGCCTGTACCCATTCTTGATTTTTTGAATATCCTGGTACTTTGGTGGTACCTCATTTATATAAGCTGTTCAAGAACTGTACCATGTAGATTGAGGAGAAAACAGTTCTGTTTATCTTGGCAATGCGCCAACATCTTACTGCTTAATATACAAATTATTAATAAAAAAACTAGGTGAGCGAGACATACTTTTGTTGAGATGGATCACTCAATTCTTACAATAGTACTTTATAAAAGAAGCCTAAGGCAACGTCTTACAGAATTCATATGGTCAGAGCACACTAGAATTCTTCTCGAGTGGCTTGATGGCTCTCCTGATAAAGAAAGCTAGCTCCTCCTTTTGTTATTTTCAATCCCTTAATTTCTTGACCTATATTTTTTGAGGACACAAGCACATTAAAAATCCACGCTCTCAAGCAGGGTCCCCAACCTCCAGGATCTAATGCCTGGTGATCTGAAGTAGAGCTGATGTAATAATAATAGAAATAAAGTGCACAACAAATGTAATGCACTTGAATCATCCCAAAATCATTTCCCCAACCCTGGTCCATGGAAAAATTGTCTTCCACGAAACTGATCCTGGTGCCAAAAATGTTAGGGACCATTGCGCTAGAGGATTATTCATCAGTAGAGACTGGTGACTAAAACAAAATATGGGAATTTGGGTAATTATTCAGCTCTAAATTCCTCTTGGAAATGAGGGGAAGTACAAGGAATAGAGCTTGAATGAATAGAGGAATTTGCATGTTGCTAGGCTGGTAGCTCGGAGAAGGCAATGGCACCTCACTCCATTACTCTTGCCTGGAAAATCCCATGGATGGAGGAGCCTGGTGGGCTGTAGTCCATGGGGTCGCGAAGAGTCAGACACGACTGAGCAGCTTCACTTTCACTTTTCACTTTCATGCATTGTAGAAGGAAATTGCAGCCCATTCCAGTGTTCTTGCCTGGAGAATCCCAGGAATGGGGGAGCTGGTGGGCTGCAGTCCATGGGGTCTCACAGAGCTGGACATGACTGAAGCAACTTAGCAGTAGCAGCAGCAGGCTGGTAGCTATTAATAGAATATAAAGCTCTACACAGTTCTAAATCTCCAGTCCTTAATCTGAAGAAAAGGGTAGACATGGTTTAATTTAACCCCTTGTTACTTATTGGGACAGACTTTCCCAGTATACTGCATTTCAGTAATTTATTTTTCTTTTATCTCTTTTCCAGATCTACCTCAAGAGAATAGGCCTGTTGCTTTACAGTGTTAGTGACTCATTCCCTTTGACGATTCCTAGGTGGAGATGGGGCATGAGGATCCTCCAGGGGAAAGATTCACTACCACTGAGCAACAACTCGAGGCTAGGAGGTTGTACCAAGATTCTTTCCTGGGCCCAGTTAAGAAGGTGAAGTCTCAAGACAACCACCACACATCCAGAGGTGGGTAAACTGTTCCTAAAAGCATAATAATTAGTCTTTAATTTCTTGTTTTTCAGTATACATTTCACTTAGCTTTCCATTTAGATTGTTTCAGTCATTGTCATCTATGTCTGCTTTGGTGAAAAAAAAAAAAAAAATGCTTCCTAATTAACCTGGGAAGTAACTGAGTGTGACATGGGTTAAAATGATGATGTGAAGAAAATAGGCTGCATTAGTTAAGGTGTTTTAGGATGGGACTGTAGTATGTGGTAGAGGCTTACAGCTAAGTTTTAGGAGAACATGGATGATGACTGACATATCTGTGACACTGATCATGGGCCAATCATCATTCTGGACCCTCTGATCCCCAAAGTCTTCCTTGAGGCCCTGTTGGAGAACTTTGCCAATCATTTACATACTTCAAGATGCCTTGGGAAAGCTGTGGGACGAAACAAAAAACAAGCTGTTTGAGAAGATAAAATAGAGATTTATCTTTTTATTCTCTGCCTGCTAATTGACAGAAGCTTCACAGCTATGAATGATAATGTGATTAGAAGTAGCACAAAGTTGTCTATCATCAGACTGGACCTAAAGAACTAGCACAGTGTGTACTTTAGGTCAGTGATGAGAGAGGATGGTTAGGGGGATGCAGGTTGAGAGGTAGAGGTAACTTTTCAGTGTAGAAAGTGCTGATTGTATAGCCTTTGTAAAGATTACTATCCAATTAAAGGAATAAGGCTGTGATTGATGATGTTTCCAGTGCCTCACCAAGTGTTATTTAGTTCAGTTTAGTCGCTCAGTCTTGTCTGACTCTTTGCAACCCCATAAACTGCAGCACACCAGGCCTCCCTGTCCATCATCAACTCCTGGAGTTTACCGAAACTCATGTCCATTGAGTCGGTGATGCCATCTAAGCATCTCATCCTCTGTCATCCCCTTCTCCTCCTGCCTTCAATCTTTCCCAACATCAGGGTCTCTTCAAATGAGTCAGCTCTTCGTGTCAGGTGGCCAAAGTATTGGAGTTTCAGCTTCAACATCAGTCCTTCCAATGAACTCCCAGGACTGATTTCCTTTAGGATGGACTGGTTGGATCTCCTTGCAGTCCGAGGGACTCTCAAGAGTCTTCTCCAACACCACAGGTCAAAAGCATCAACTCTTTGGCGCTCAGCTTACTCTGTAGTCTAACTCTCACATCCATACCTGACTACTGGAAAAACCATAGCCTTAACTAGAGGCATCTTTGTTGACAAAGTAATGTCTCTACTGTTTAATATGCGGTCTAGGTAGGAAATGTAACTTTCTTTCCAAGGAGTAAGTGTCTTTTAACTTGATGGCTGCAGTCACCATCTGCAGTGATTTTGGAGCCCCCCAAAATAAAGTCAGCCACTGTTTCCACTGTTTCCACACCTATCTGCCATGAAGTGATGGGACCATGATCTTTGTTTTCTGAATGTTGAGCTTTAAGCCAACTTTCTCTCTCTTCTCTTTCACTTTCATCAAGAGGCTCTTTAGTTCTTCACTTTCTGCCATAAGGGTGGTGAGCATCTGCATATCTGAGGTTATTGATATTTCTCTCGGCAACCTTGATTCCAGCTTGTGCTTCATCTAACCCAGTGTTTCTCTGCATATAAATTAAATAAACAGGATGAAAATATACAGCCTTGACGTGCTCCTTTTCCTATTTGGAACCAGTCTGCTGTTTCATGTCCAGTTCTAACTGTTGTTTCCTGACTTGCATACGGGTTTCTTAAGAGGCAGATCAGATGGTCTGGTATTCCCATCTCTTTCAGAATTTTCCACAGTTTATTGTGATCCACACAGTCAAAGGCTTTGGAATAGTTAATAAAGCAGAAATAGATGTTTTTCTGGAACGCTCTTACTTTTTCCATGATCCAATGGAAGTTGGCAATTTGATCTCTGGTTCCTCTGCCTTTTCTAAAACCAGCTTGAACATCAGGAAGTTCACGGTTCACATATTGCTGAAGCCTGGCTTGGAGAATTTTGAGCATTACTTTACTAGCATGTGAGATGAGTGCAATTGTGCGGTAGTTTGAGCATTCTTTGGCATTGCCTTTCTTTGGGACTGGAATGAAAACTGACCTTTTCCAGTTCTGTGGCCACTGCTGAGTTTTCCAAATGTGCTGGCATATTGAGTGCAGCACTTTCACAGCATCATCTTTCAGGCTTTGGAATAGCTCAACTGTAACTCCATCACCTCTACTAGCTTTGTTCATAGTGATACTTTCTAAGGCCCACTTGACTTCACATTCCAGGATGTCTGGCTCTAGGTGAGTGATCACACCATCGTGATTATCTGGGTTGTGAAGATCTTTTTTGTATAGTTCTCCTGTGTATTCTTGCCACCTCTTCTTAATATCTTCTGCTTCTGTTAAGTCCATTCCGTTTCTGTCCTTTATTGAGCCCATCTTTGCATGAAATGTTCCCTTAGTGTCTCTAATTTTCTTGAAGAGGTCTCTAGTCGTTCCCATTCTGTTGTTTTCCTCTGTTTCTTTGCATTGATCACTGAGGAAGGCTTTCTTATCTCTCCTTGCTATTCTTTGGAACTTGCATTCAAATGAGTATATCTTTCCTTTTCTCCTTTGCTTTTTTTCACAGCTATTTCTAAGGCCTTCTCAGCCGTTTTGCTTTTTTGCATTTCTTTTTCTTGGGGATGGTCTTGATCCCTGTCTCCTGTACAGTGTCACAAACCTCCATCCATAGTTCATCAGGCACTGTGTCTATCAGATCTAGGCCCTTAAATCTATTTCTCACTTCCACTGTATAATAAGGGATTCGATTTAGGTCATACCTGACTGGTCTAGTGGTTTCCCCAAGTGTTATTAGGCAAGACATTTTCCTGTTTATGCCAGTTTCCTATTCTGTTGAATGAGGCAGTTATATTAGTTTTATCTCTTCTAAAAGTGTCAACTTTATATTCTAAGCACTATAGAGACAGTTTCTATAGCTCATTAATTTGGATCTTCCTATAACTCTTGCACAATACTCAGTTAATACTTCTTCATGGCATTTACACGGTTTCTTTCTTGTTTTCTTTTGTAGCTCCTGGTTGTTTGCTTCATATTTGCCAAATCATTATCTTTCCCTGAAGCAGTGCAGAGAGCAAGAAATGTGAACACACCAAGGAAGATCAACATGCCTGGCATGCTAGCATTTTAGAATAGCAGAATGAAGTAAGTTGTTGTTGGTATAATCCTATGAGCATTACTTTAGAGCTAATGTTTGTTTGATGGAGGTTTGTGTGGGATGATGTATAGTGATCTGTGGTGAAAGAGGTGCTGAATGTGAGATGGGAGGATGATCAGTAACCTAAATTAACAGTTGGTTTCACCAAAGCAACTCAAAAGATAATATCGACTGTGTACCAGTTGTATCATAGGGTAATTTAGTTTCACCTTGTCTGTTTATCTTTTCTACATAGATCATTTGCCACCCTTAGAGGCCTAAACATATAGAAACTTAAGCCAAAAACATTTTTGTTTTTTTGCTGAAAGGCTGGCCTCTCACTCTTGTGAGTGAATCTGCAGTTCGGATATAGTATTAAAGAAAACCTAGTCCCTGGAGCAGCCATTATAATTGGCAAAAGTATGAAAATCAAGTCAATTGTATAAAGGAATGGGGAAAAGTGAAGATATAAAATGAGAGGACACAGTACAAGTGACCACTGATACCATCTAGTAGCACAGAGTTGGTATGGTTTGATTCTATGTAAAAAATTCCCCAATTAAAAGTTTGTAAGTAGAAGAGTATCTGTGTTGGTGGTAATTGTTATTATTATTGTTAGTAGTAATATAAATAGTATTGACACTAATAACAGATTATTGCAATTATTAATGCACTGTTTTGTTTTCTTCTCTTTGTGATGCTTCTTGTGCCTGTCATGCTCCTCACTGTATTTTGTCTCTTCTATTTCTTACCCTCTTCCATGAATGTCTGTCTTTGCTTATCTTTTAAACTCATTAGTGTGTATTTGTTTGCTTGTCTATTTCTTCTTTGAATGTCTTTGGTCTTTCTTGTCTAAAGTATGTCTTACCCACTTCCATGATTCTCTTGCTAGTTTCCTCTCTGTATATCTTTGTCTCATTTACTTTTTTGTACCCAGGGGTGGTCTGTGTCTTGTCTTAAATGTCTCTCTCTAGTTTTCTTCGTTTTGTTGCTGATTCTCCTTGCTCTGCTAGATCTAGCTCTTCTTTCACTGTTCTCTTTGAGTCTGTTGAGTTATGTGTGCCTTGTGCTCATTTCTTGCTATGCCTGCCTCTCTTCTTTTTCTCTTTGTGAACTCTGTCACCCGTTCCTCTTGTTGGTTTGACATTTCACTTTTTCTAATACTGGCTACCCTTCTGCTGTTCCTACGCTTTATCTTGCATATTTCTCTTTTCTACATATCCTTTGTGCCTTTCTTGGGCCATTCTCTCTTTTTTCCCCCATGCTTTGTGTGCCCCAGTGTCTTTTTGTTCTTTGTGGTTTTCAGTTTCAGCATTCCTCTCTGTTCTCTTGGTTCTTCTCTCCTTTTGCCTTTCTATTCACTTTTGAGTATTTCTTGAGTCTATGTCTTCCCCTCTTTCATTTCATGCAATTCTCTCTCCTTGCATATTTTCTTGTGCGTATGTGTGTGTGCTCCTTTGTGTGTTTGTAAAGGCGCCTTCTAACCCCTTCCAGTAGGTGCAGAGTGTCAGCTATCAAAATAAGCATTGCAGAGCTGTTCCTTATGCCAGGCCGCCCTGTGAGATGATCCAAAACCAACAGAAGGTCCAAGGGTCTAGACTGGAGTTGGACAGAAGACTCAAGTCTCAGTGAGACAGAAGGCCAAAGACCCAGGATGGGATTAAAAACCTTGTCTTGAAGATCTGTGACCCAAAAGATGGAAGTGCCCTAGCACACATAAAGACCCAGGACTCAAACCTATCTATATAAGACAGAAGGTCCAAGAGAGACAGATATTTCAAGACTAAATTAGATGGGAAACTGGAGGTTCATGACAGAGATACCAGGAAAGAAAGAAGCCCCAAGACCAAAGGAAATTCCAAGATGAGAATCTTAAACCCCAGCTCTTTCCTATTGCTCTTTTCCCTACTCTTGGACATTTTGAGTTCTCCCTTCCTTCTCATGTCTCCATTTATATCTACTTCTTTTGAGATGTTCTTTTTGATGTTGCTGTTACCTTAAAAAAAAAACAAAAAAACTTTAGATCAGTAATATAATGCTTTGGCCTGTTTTTATTTCAGTTTTGAGCCACTTATTAAGTTTTTGAAGTTTTAAACTTCCATTTCTCTTCACCTCCTCTCCACTTGAGAGGGACACATTGCTGACATTATATTTCAGTCCCCTCTTTCCTCAGAAGCTCTAGGCTGATGAGAGAAGGAAAGTATCATGTTTAGTTATTGAGAGGAAAAAAAGTGCCAAGCTATCTAGAGAAAATGTGAAGAGATGCTCCACAGGCCAATGAGAAGAATTAGACAAGAAATGCACAGATGTGCCAGTTTGCTGAGAAGTGCCAGCCAGCAACATGTTACTTATTTGAGCTTGGGTGAACAGGACATCTGAGGTTTGGGATTCTTACTAATGGTTATGAAGGAGGATTGGGCCTAACACTTAGTGAGGCCCCAAGGAAGGAGCATGAACTCCCTGCTCATAGTAGTGGCCTAATAATGTAGTAAGCTGCATAAGTTTTATCCCTCGGTTTAATACCCACC
>SJYA01003264.1:667832-678976 GCA_006410615.1 Neotragus moschatus
CCACCAGGCTCCTCCATCCATGGGATTTTTCAGGCAAGAGTACTGGAGTGGGGTGCCATTGCCTTCTCTGAAACCATATGACACAAGTTTAAAATAATTGCTATCTGACTTTTTACAAAGAGTGCTTGCCAACCCCTGGGCTAGACCATAGAAAGTAAGGAGGATAATGGTATGAGATACAGTTGGAAAAGTAAGAAAAAACAATATCATGCAAGACCTTATATGAAAGAGAGAGACAGAGGAGATGAGTAAATTAGTTAGAAATGTATTAAAAAAACTTGCTGTACAATGTGAAACCACTGAAAGTTAGGAAGCAAAGGAGTATCTACATTTTAGGAAGATTATTATGACATTTGATTTTCAATCATAATGTAGACGATAGTAAAAAGCCATCAGGCCCATTGTAACAACTATAGAAAGCCTAAGCAAATAAAACACAGACATCGGGAATTTCTAGATTCCACATAAAGACATAGCAGGCTGGAAAAGACATTACTCCCACAATAACAATAAAAAAACCAGATAAACTATAAAATCATAACTTGAATCCATTAGACAGCTGAGATTACAGGGCAAACAATTAGCCTGAATTTTTAGGAAAGATGTGTGCATTCAGGAAAAACATGAGCTCTGGCTGACCTCTGCCAATAGGAAGAAAATGAGACATCCCTACAAGCAGGTTATAGGAATTTGACTAAAAGTTTCAACGAATTTCTAAAGGTCAAATGTGGGTTAGTATGAAAGTATACTCCCCCTGGGAGCCACAGACAGAAGGTAAATTCATAACTTTGCAGGTTCTTTCCTGTAGACTTCTTTGAGAGCTTATGAGAATAATTAGGGAGTGGACAAGAGAGTGAAAATAACCTTGGGAAAAGATTGGAAGAGAGTAGCAGACATGTTTATGTGAAAGGTATGAAGCACCACCAAAACCATTCCCAATAAGAAAGAAAAGTCTTTGTGACTCTAAGAAAGGAGAGTAAACTATTGCTCTTAGGCTGTCTCTTATACACATCTTAGTGTTGTCTATAGTTTCTTGATGTTAGAATAGCATAGTTGAATACTTGTAACTGAAACCATATCTGCTGCTGCTAAGTCGCTTCAGTCGTGTCCGACTCTGTGCGACCCCATAGAGGGCAGCCCACCAGGCTCCCTCGTCCCTGGGATTCTCCAGGCAAGAACACTGGAGTAGGTTGCCATTTCCTTCTCCAATGCATGAAAGTGAAAAGTGAAAGTGAAGTCACTCAATTGTGTCTGACTCTTAGTGACCCCATGGACTGCNATTAAGGTACTACCTTTTAAAAAAAGGAAATAGTATCTGTTAATGTTAAAGCTATGACTGAATGAGAAAAATGGAAACTGTCTTACTCCCTACCCTCAACCAGATAGGAAACACTGAACAGCAAGAAACTGAAATCTACAATGGTGAAGGGCAAGAGATCTCACATATGGAAAGGAACACTTAGGGAAGGCCTTAAAGCCTTCTCTTAAAGCAGTCAAGCTTTAAAGGAGTAGGAGCACTGAGAAAAATCTGATAAACCACCACCCTAGGAACAATGTGATGCTAGAAAAATTCGCAACTGATGGTGAACTGAAGGTGATTAAAACAATAACAAAACCAACTCAACTCCCAGTTAAATTGAGTCAACATGTACTAAAGTCCTAACAGAAGGGTCATGCCAGTTTCTAGATAACCTTTACTTCTATCTCTATTGTTCTATATACTATATACAGCAGTCAATTTAAATTGCAACATGTAGGAAAAAAAAAAGCAAGAGAAACAACTCAAGAGAGAAGTCTCTCAACAGAACATGAGTCAGAGGCTGCCCAGAATCTAAAAAGTAATAAAATTAATATGTTAAAGGTCTGATGGAAAAGGAAGTCAGCGTCAATAAAAGGAGAATTTTAGGAGACAGTTGAAAATCATCAGAAAGTTTCTAATAATGCTAGAAACAAAGATAGGAACAGAGATGGAAAATGCCTCTTTAAAATATAATTTTATTTATTTATTTATCTTTGACTGTGTTGGGTATCGTTGCTGTGTGGGTTTTTCTCTAGTTTTGGTGAGCGGGGGCTACTCTAGCTGCAGTGCACAGGCTTCTCGTTTGTCACTTCTCTTACTGCAGAGCACATGCTCTAGGGCACATGCGCTTCAGTAGTTTTGGTGCGTAGGCTCAGTAGTTGCGACTCCTAGGCTGTAGACCGCAGGCTCAATAGTTATGGCTCAGGAGCTTAGTTGGTCTGCAGCATATGGGATCCTCCTGGAACAGGGACCTAACCTGTGTCTCCTGCATTAGCAGGTGGGTTCTTTACCACTGGGCCACCAAGGAAGCCATGAAGAATGCCTTTTTATGAGCTCATAAATATACTAGGCAAAGGCAAAAAAAAAAAAAAATCAGTGAACTTTAGTATAGGTAAGCAGAAAATTACAAAAACTGAAACAGAAAAAGAAAATGCAATAGTAACAACAACAAAACCTCCAGAAACATGTACCTAAGAATTGTGGAACAAAGTAAAACATATGGTCAAATTCTTTTCTCTAAAGAATGAAATACACTAACCCACTGAACCAAAAAATAAAAACAAAACCCAAACAAAATAACCTCCATAATACCCCAAGCAGGATTAAAAAAAAAATCTAGACATATTATATTTAAATTGTTGAAAGTCAAAGGTTAAGAATATTTGAAAGTATTCAGGAAGAAAGTGCAATTGTATACAGAAGAACAAGAGAATTATAGCAGACATATCAGACATCTTTCAAGCCAGGAAACAGTGGAGAAGAATTTTTAAAGCACCAAAAGAAAAAAGTGTCAGACCAAATTTTTCCACACAATGAAACTATCTTTCAAAAGTGATAAAGAAATCTAAAAAATAGTTTGAGAAAATCCACTACTACAAAAACTACACACAAGAAACATTAAATGAATTTTTTTTCATGAAAAAGGGCTAAGATACCAAACAGAGCCCTGAATCTATTAGTATATATAGAAAAGAAGATCTCCACAAATGGATAGAGTGTAGGCAAATTTAAAAAGTATTTTTACTCATTTTATCACTCTTCCAGAAAATTGACAGCAATGATATCATTTCAGAACAGTCTTCATGAACATTTTACTAGCCATCCTAACAAGGGCAGTATGATGAGAAGAACAAAAAGAATACATAGTAAAGGGAAAAAATGAAAATGATTTCTGTGTTCATATGACATGAATCTTAATGTGGAAATTCCCATAGAGATTACACAGATCTATTAGCTCTAATAAGAAAATGTGTTAAGATAATAGGATATAAGATTTGCATATAAAAATCAAGTTTATGTAATAAACAAACTGAAATGGAATAATACCTTAAAATGTAGCTATTTTGATACAAGTCTAAGAAAATATGTGGAAGATCTGTATCTTGAAAACTAAAAAATTGATTAAAGGAAACAAAATAAATGGAGAGGAATACAGTCATTAGGAATTGGAAAAGTCAATACTGTTGAATGATGTCACACTTTTCAAAATTCAATGGAATCATTTATTATTCACTCGTGTAAATCTTCTTTGGTTCAGCATAAATGCTGTGAATTTTACTGACATTTAGTTACATACACTCAATTGTATCCATTTAAAAGTTTACAACTTGGGGAATATGGACATGTATGCACACAAAAATTAATCCATAGAAAAAAAATCAGACCAGTGGTTACTCTATCAGGGTAATTGTGGAAATTTTAAGGGTCATGAGCAAACTTGCAAGGGTGACAGTTATGCTGTCTATCTTAATAAGGGTTCACATTGCATCAGTATATTCATTTGTCCAAAACTTACTGAACAGTATCATTTTGTTTTTCCTTGTTTGAACAATGACTGCAAAAAAGAACTAAAAAGACTGAACTGTACATAATAATATTAAATTAAAATACAAGGCAGAGGAATCAGAGATCAAATTGCCAACATCTGTTAGATTGTAGAAAAAACAAGAGAATTCCAGAAGAGCATGTACTTCTTCATTGACTACACTAAAGCTGTGTGGACCACAACAAACTGGAACATTCTTAAAAAGATGGGAGTATCAGACCACCTTACCTGCCTCCTGAGAAACCTGTGTCAGGTCAAGAAGCAACAGTTAGAACTGGACATGGAATAATGGACTGCTTCAAAATTGGGAAAGGAGTATGTTAAGGCTGTGTATTGTCACCCTGCTTATTTAACTTATATTTAGAGTACATCATGTGAAATGCCAGGCTGGATGAGGCACAAGCTGGAATCAAGATTGCTGGGAGGAATATCAGTAACTTCAGATATTCAGATGACACCACCCTTATGGCAGAAAGTGAAGAAGAACTAAAGAGCCTCTTGATGAAAGTGAAAGAGGAGAGTGAAAAAGCTGGCTTAAAACTCAACCTTCAAAAAACAAAGATCATGGCATTTGGTTCCATCACTTCATGACAAACAGATGGGGAAACAATGGAAACAGTGACAGACTTTATTTTTTTGCACCCCAAAATCACTGCAGAGGGTGACTACAACCATGAAATTAAAAGACATTTGCTCCTTGGAAGAAAAGCTATGACCAAACTAGACAGCATATTAAAAAGCAGGGCAATTACTTTGCCAACAAAGGTCCATCTAGTCAAAGCTATGGTTTTTCCAGTAGTCAGGTATGGATGTGAGAGTTGGATTATAAAGAAAGCTGAGCACTGAAGAATTGATGCTTTTGAACTGTGGTGTTGGAGAAGACTCTTGAGAGTCCTTTGGCCTGCAAGGAGATCAAAGCAGTGAATATTAAAGGAAATCAATCCTGAATATTCATTGGAAGTTCAGTTCACTTCAGTTGGTAAGTCATGTACAATTCTTTGTGACCCCATGGACTACAGCACACCAGGCCTCCCTGTTCATCACCAACTCCTGGGGTTTACTAAAACTCCATTGAGTTGGTGATGGCATCCAACCATCTCACACTCTGTTGTCCCCTTCTCCTGCCTTCAATCTTTCCCAGCATCAGGGTCTTTTCAAATGAGTCGGTTCTTCACATCAGGTGGCCAAAGTATTGGAGTTTCAGCTTCAGCATCAGCCCTTCCAATGAACACTCAAGACTGATTTCCTTTAGGATGGACTGGTTGGATCTCCTTGCAATCCAACGGACTCTCAAGAGTCTTCTNATCAGGGTCTTTTCAAATGAGTCGGTTCTTCACATCAGGTGGCCAAAGTATTGAAGTTGCAGCTTCAGCATCAGCCCTTCCAATGAACACTCAAGACTGATTTCCTTTAGGATGGACTGGTTGGATCTCCTTGCAATCCAACGGACTCTCAAGAGTCTTCTCCAGCACCATAGTTCAAAAGCATCAATTCTTTAGCACTCAGCTTTCTTTATAGTCCAGCTCTCACATCCATACCTGACTACTGGAAAAACCATAGCCTTGACTAGACACACCTTTGCTGGCAAAATAACGTCTCTGTTTTTTAATATGCTGTCTAGGTTGGGCATAGCTTTTCTTCCAAGGAGCAAGCATATTTTAATTTCATGGCTGCAGTCATCATCAGCAGTGATTTTGGAGCCCAAAGAAATGAAATCTGTCATTGTTTCCACTGTTTCCCCATCTTTTTGCCATGAAGTAATGGAATCAGACGTGAGTCTGAGTGAACTCCGGGAGTTGCTGATGGACAGGGAGGCCTGATGTGCTGTGCTTCATGGGGTCGCAAAGAGTCAGACACGACTGAGCGACTGAATTGAAGTGAATGGGACCAGATGCCATATTAGTTTTCTGAACATTGAGTTTTAAGCCAAATTTTTCACTCTTCTCTTTCAATTTCAACAAGAGGCTCTTTAGTTCTTCTTTGCTTTCTACCATAACAGTGATGTCATCTGCATATATGAGGGTATTGGTATTTCTCCTGGCAATCTTGATTCCAGCTTGTGCTTCATCCAACCCAAAGTTTCTCATGATGTATTGTGCACATAAGTTAAGTAAGCAGGATGACAATATATAGCCTTGACACACTCCTTTTCCTATTTGGAAACAGTCTGTTCTTCCATGTCCAGTTCTAACTATTGCTTCCTGACCTGCATACAGATTTCTTAAGAGACAGGTCAGGTAGTCTTGTATTCCCATCTCTTTAAGAATTTTCCACAGTTTGTTGCAATCCACACAGTGAAAGGCTTTGACATAGTCAATAAAGCAGAAGTAGATGTTTTTCTAGAACTCTCATGCTTTTCTGATGATCCAATGGATGTTGGCAATTTGATCTCTGGTTCCTCTGACTTTTCTAAAACCAGCTTGAACATCTGGAAGTTCATGGTTCATGTACTGTTGAAGCCTGGCTTGGAGAATTTTGAGCATTACTTTACTAGTGTGTGAGATAAGTGCAATTGTGTGGTAGTTTGAGTATTCTTTGGCATTGCCTTTCTTTGGGATTGGAATGAAAACTGACCTTTTCCAGTCCTGTGGCCACTGCTGAGTTTTCCAAATTTGCTGACATATTGAGTGCAGCAATTTCACAGCATCATCTTTCAGGATTTGAGATAGTTCAACTGGAATTCCATCACCTCCACTAGCTTTGTTTGTAGTGAATCTTTCTAAGGCCCACTTGACTTCACATTCCAGGATGTCTGCCTCTAGGTGAGTGTAAGTGATCACAGCATCATGATTATCTGGGTCTTGAAGATCTGTTCTGTATAGTTCTTCTGTATATTCTTGCCACCTCTTCTTAATATCTTCTGCTTCTGTTAGGTCTACACCATTTCTGTCCTTTACTGTGCCCATCTTTGCATGAAATGTTCCCTTGGTATCTCTAATTTTCTTGAAGAGATCTCTAGTCTTTCCCATTATATTGCTTTCCTCTATTTCTTTGCACTGATCACTGAGGAAAAACCTTAGAGTAATGGTGAAGCAACCCTCAACAGCCAAGAACACCCAATGAGATGGACGCACTTATACAGAGAAAAGAAAGGAAAAAGAGAAAAATTAATAAAAGGAGAAAAATAAGAGTCAAAAGAGAGCAGAGCAATCAAGCCAACAATCAAATCCCTCAGTGAGAATGGATACTAAAAATTAAGATTCTTAAAAATGCAAAATCAAAGACAAAACATCAACAACAAAATAAAAACCACAGAGTTTATTTAAAAATAAGACTTTGTATGGCAAAACCAACATGATATTGTAAAGTAACTAACATCCAATTAAAATAAATAAATTTATATATATATATATAAAGAACTACATTAGCACTATGTAGTGAAAAAAGGGACAATAAAGGCAGGGAGATATATAGAGATTGATAATGTGAGGAATGTTCAAGTGATCCTTCTGATTTCCTGCTCTATTCAATTTTCCTACTCAGAAAGTCCTCCAACATATGTAGGAAGGTCTCTGGACCTGTTGTGGGCATTGTGAAGGTCAGCTCAGACTCAGATCTTTCCTTTTTCCAACTTGTTCATGCATGCTTAGTCACTCAGTCATGTCTGACTCTTTGTGATCCCATGGACTGTAGAGTGCCAGGCTCCTCTGTCCATGGGGATTCTCCAGGCAAGAATACTGAGTGGGTAACCTATCCCTTCTCCAGGGGATCTTCCTAACCCAGGAATCAAACTGGGGTCTGCTGCATTTCAGGAAGATTCTTTACCAGCTAAGCTACTAGGGAAGCCCCATTCCAATTTCTACTTGCTCTCAAAGTCTACAGTTGCCTCTGAAGTTAAGTCTCAGGCTAACTGTGGGAATTTAGACCACTGTGCTTGCAACCTCCATGACAGTTTCCCCCTTTTCCGTTTTCTATCCCAGCCCCTGGTGTTCTCCTTTGGTTTTGGACCAGCAAATACTTGGAAAAGAAGAGAAGCAAAAGACAAAGGAGAAAGGGAAAGATATACTGAACTGAATGCAGAGTTCCAGAGAATATCAAGGAGAGATAAGAAAGCCTTCTTAAGTGAACAATGCAAAAAAATAGAGGAAAGCAATAGAATGGGAACAACTAGAGATCTCTCCAAAAAAATTGGATATACCAACAGAAAGTTTCATGCAAAGATTAGCACAATAAAGGACAGTAAACAGCAAGGACCTAACAGAAGCAGAAGAGATTAAGAAGAGATGGCAAGAATCTACAGACGAACTATACAAAAAAGGTCTTAATGACCCAGGTAACCATGACTATGTGGACACTCACCTAGAGCCAGATATCCTGGAGTGTGAAATCAACTGGGCCTTAGAAAGAATTACTGCAAACAAAGCTAGTGGAGGTGATGGAATTCCAGCTGAGGTATTTCAAATCCTAAAAGATGATGCTGTTAAACATATCATGATGCTGTTAAAGTGGTGCACTCAATATATCAGTAAATTTGGAAAACTGAGCAGTGGGCACAGGACTGGAAAAGGTCAGTTTTCATTTCAATCCCAAAGAAAGGCAATGCCAAAGAATATTCAAACTACCATATAATTGGGCTCATTTCACATGCTAGCAAGGTAATTCTCAAAGTCCTTCAAGTTAGGCTTCGGCAGTATGTGAACTGAGAACTTCCAGATGCACAAGCTGGATTTAGAAAAAGCAGGGGAACCAGAGATCAAATTGCCAACATCTGCTGGATCATAGAAAAAGCAAGGGAATTCAAGAAAAAGATCTACTCCTTCATTGAATACGCTAAAGCATTTGACTGTGTGGATCACAACAAACTGTGGGAAATCTGTAAAGAGATGGGAATACCAGACCACCTTACCTGTCTCCTGATAAACTTGTATGCAGGTAAAGAAGCAACACTTAGAATTGGACATGGAACAACAGACTGGTTCAAAATTGAGAAAGGAGTACGTCAAGCCTGCATACTGTCACCCTGTTCATTTAAGTTATATGCAGAGTACGTCATGTGAAATGCCAGGCTGGAAGACTCAGAAGCTGGAATCAAGATTGCTAGGAGAAACATCAACAACTTTAGATGTGCAGGTGATACAACCCTATGGCAGAAAGCAAAGAGAAACTAAAGAGTCTCTTGATCTAAAGAGGAGAGTAAAAAAAAAAAAACTGGCTTAAAACTCAACATTCAAAAAATGAAGATCATGGCATCCAGTCCCATCACTTCATGGTAAATAGATAAGGAAAAAGTGGAAACTATGGCAGATTTTATTTTCTTGGGCTCCACAATCACCATGGACAGTGACTGCAGCCACAAAATTAAAAGATGTTTGCTCCTTGGAAGAAAAGCAATGACAAACCTAGACAGAGTATTAAAAATAAAAGACATCACTTTGCCAACAAAGGTCCATATAGTCAAAGCTATGGTTTTTTCAGTAGTCATGTATGGATGTGAGAGTTGGACCATAAAGAAGGCTGAGCACTAAAGAGCTGATGTTTTTTAATTGAGCTGGAGAAGACTCTTGAGAGTCCCTTGGACAACAAGGAGATCAAACCAGTCAATCCCAAAGGAAATCATCCCTAAATATACACTGGAAGGACAGATGTTTAAGCTGAAGCTCCAGTACTTTGGCCACTCTATATGGAGGGCCAGCTCATTGGGAAAGATTCTGATGCTATGAAAGATTGAGGGTGAGAGGAGAAGGTAGTAACAGAGGATAAGACTGTCTGATGATATCATCAACTCAATGGACATGAGTTTAAGCAAACTATGTTATGTTGAAGGATGTGGAAGCCTGGAACGCTTCAGTCCATGGTGTCAGAAAGAGTTGGATACAACTTAGCAACTGAACAACAACTATTTATATCTTTCTGCGGTGCCTGTTCTCTGCCTGGACATGAAAAGGTGAATGTAGCTGCTTATTAGGCCTCACTTGCTCAGTTTTGCTGGGTTGAGGGAGGGGTACAGATGTAACAGCTGGGGTGTGTGGGGAGTGCCTGCCACAGCTGGAATCGGCAGGAAGTTGCCACAGTCTGAGGTGGGAGATGCATTTCCATAGTGTAGTTGGTCCTGGGTTTTGGTACCCTTTTCAGAATCAAGACACTCAGGGTCTCAGGAAGATGTGGTAGCAACCCACACCTGCTCACAGATTGGCAGTAGCTGTGATCTCTGTGCCTGAGACTGTAGAGGCCCTCCGCCTTCTGCCTCCAAAGCTTGTGTATGCTTCTCTGCCTCTGGAGCAGCAGATCCCAGCTTATTCACCCTGCTTCAGCATTTGCTAGTGGAGGTCCTTTGTTCTGCGTGTGCATGGAGTTAGAGTATGGTGTTAGAGCCTTCCTGCAGGAATGATCTTTTGCTTCTCTAGCAGTCCCAGGCTTTTCATGGTCTGCTTCGGCTGTGTTTCATTAGCCCCCTCAGATTATCTTCATGGCTATCAACGCTGATCCTCTCCTTGAGGTCTGAATCCTGAAGCTTGAGCCTCCACGCCCAGCCCCTACTCTTTGTGGCAGTTTTGAGAGTGTTAGCCACTGTTTGGCTGGGAAGTGCCATTCAGCACGATCTCTGTGGTGAATTCTGTTTGTTTTGCCTTCTAAATATTCACTGTTTCACTGCCTTCTGAGGTTCTGAAGCTCCCTCCTGACTCCACCTGTTATGGGGTTTTCCAGTGTGCAGAAACTTTTCCTCTTTCACGACTACCTCTCCAGGGCACAGGTCCCTGTCCCAAAATTCTTTGTCTTCATCTTTTACCCTATATCATTCTGAGGAGATATGTTTGCCTTTCTGGAAGTCTGGGGTCCTCTGCTGGTATTCAGAAAATGTTCTCTGTGTGTGGAGGGGTGGTGGGGGGGAGAAGGTGATCTTTCCATCTGATTTCTCCACCACCTTGAATCTGGATCTGCAAGAGATTATCGATTTAGGAATATAGTAGAACAGCTAAGGCACAGTAGAAACAGCGGTGAGCCTTTTAGAAAAAGCTAGATATTTAAAAGCAACTATGTATATACTTCCTAGAAGACTCTTGAAAGTCCCTTGGACTGCAAGGAGACCAAACCAGTCAATCCTAAAGGAAATCAGTCCTGAATATTCATTGGAAGGATTGATATTGGAGCTGAAACTCCAACATTTTGGCCACCTGATGTGAAGAACTAGCTCATTGGAAAAGACCTTGATGCTGGGAAAGATTGAAGGCAGGAGGAGAAGGGAATGACAGAGGATGAGAGGTTTGTATGGCATCACCGACTCAATGGATATGAGTTTGAGCAAGCTCTGGGAATTGATGATGGACAGGGAATCCGGGTGTGCTGCAGTCTATAAGACTG